>JAOPUL010005855.1:74241560-74254142 GCA_027564515.1 Octopus rubescens | reverse complement strand
CTGGGGTCGATGTAATCGATTACACCCCTCCCCCGAAATGGCTGGCCTTGTGCCTAAATCAGAAACCATTATTAAACAGTAGATAGATAATAAATAAGAAAATAGTGTGAAGTGTGGGAGAAAAGGGAGACACTGTGACAGAGACACAGTTACAGAGACACAGTGACAGCGACACAGTTACAGAGACACAGTGACAGAGACAAAGTGGCAGAGACACAGGAGTGAATATACTGAGAGTCACAAGGGGGGGGGGCTGTCAATGGCAGATATGAGAGGGTGTTCAAGGGAATAGTGTTCAGAGGAAAATACAAAGGGTAAGGGATGATGTTGAGAATGCAAGGTGAGTGGCAAGGGAAGTGGTTCCAAGGAGATGGAAAATTGGATGCATAAAAGGGAAGATGGTATATGGGCAGTTCTGCTCTCATATAATTACTGCAGCTGAGGAAATAGTGCCATAGTTAGTTAGGAGGGTGAAGAAGGAATTGTTGTTACAAAGATGAGTTAGTTGTAGGGAAGGCTTGATAAGTGCAGATTGGATACAGGGAAAAAGACATTAATGATATGCTCTTAGAACCCCATTTTTTGCTAAGATGGATGGACCTTGTCAAACATAGCAAGTAGCCAATTATCTTGGTCCTTTGTCATCTCTTCCATGAAGCTCAACAACCTGAGATCAGTTTTCACTACCTCATCCCATATTTTCTTGGGTCTCCTTCTTCCACATGTTCCATCCACATTTAACAATTGACACTTCTTTATGCAGCTGTCCTCATCCATATGTATTATAGAACCATACCAATGCAACCTTCTCTCTTGCACACCACATCTGATACTTCTTATACCCAGTTTTTCTCTCAACAAATGTGTACTTTGTCATACATGCACACTGATGTTTCACATTCAGCAGAGCATGCTTGCTTAATTTCTTTCTAGTCTTCACATATCCTCTGTATTCAGAGTCCATGCTTCACTACTGTGTAGCATTGCTGTTCATACACAAGCATCATACAATTAACCTTTCACTCTGAGAGAGGCTTTTTGTTAACAACAGAGATAATAACTCTCTGAACTTTCTCCAACCTGTTTGTATTCTAGCAACTATACACTCACACACAAACACACGCACATTTTTATTTCCTAGATGATTGCAATAGCTCTGAAATAATTAAATATTTCATGGACTAATTACTTCAGTGGTTTGTTTGGGGTTTTTTTTTTTGCTAGTTAAGAATTGTTGTCAACTAGCACATGTGTATGGATAAATCCTTTACATAGGGTTCATAGGGGGAAGATGCACAGGAGCCATAAAAACTACAGACACCCTTGCAATCGAGTCCATCAAATGCCCTGGAGGCTCTTTAGAGGTAGTGGGTGATTTCTGCTACCTAGGGGACAAGATTAGCTGTGGGGGAGGATGTACAGATAGTGTAGTGGCTAGAATAAGAATAGGATGGAGAAAATTCAGAAAGCTCTTACCTCTGTTGGGAACGCCTCTCTCTCCATGTAAAAGGAAGACTGTATGATGCATGTATTTGAATGGCAATTCTACGTGGAAGTGAGACATGGGCCCTAAATAAAGAGGACATGCGAAGGCTAGTATGCTCCGCTGGATGTGTAATGTAAGTATATATATGCGAAAGAGTATCAGTGAATTAAAAGAGAAGCTGGACATAAGAGGAATTAGAGGCAATGTGCAAGAGAGAAGACTGCGCTGTTTGGTCATGTGACAAAGATGGAGGCCGAGAGTTCCATAAAGAAATGCCATTCACTCAAAGTAGATAGAACACAGGGAATAGGGAGACCCAGGAAGATATGGGGCAAAGTACTAAAGGACGACCTCAGAATGCAGAACATTTCAGATGAGATGACGAGGCACTGAGATGCTTGGTGCCTTAAAGAAGACCCACCCGCATCAAGAGTCCTGTGCCCGTTAGGCACCCGTGTCTAGAAGCGGCAGTGTTGAGAATGCTGATGCTAAAAGCAGCCATGTCGAGAGTAGTGTTGCTAAAAGCGGTCACATTGAGTCATGTTACAAGAAGCAGCCATGTCAAGTCCCGCTGAAAGAAGCAGCCATGTCAAGATCCGTTACAAGAAGCAGCTGTGCCAAGTCCTGTTGCAAAAAGCGGCCGCGTCGGGAGTCCTGGTGCAAGAAGCAGCCGAATCAAGTCTTGTTGCAAGAAGCAGCCGCATTGAGAGTTCCTGTTGCAAGAAGCAGTCACGTTTGAGTCCAATGCTGGTGCCATGTAAAAAGCACTAGCGCCGAGAGTCCGGTGCTGGTGGCACGTTAAAACACCTGGCACACACTGTAAAGTGGTTGGCATTAGGAAGGTTATCCAGCCGTAGAAGCCAAGCCAAATCGGACTGGAACCTGGTGCAGCCCTCAAGCTTGCCAGCTCTAGTCAAACCGTCCAACCAATGCCAGTATGGAAAACGGACGTTAAAGGATGATGATGATGATACAAGCTTCTTTCAGTTTCTGTCTCCTAAATCTACTCACATGGCTTTGGTTGGCCTTGGAATATAGTAGAAGACACCTGCCCACATGGTTGGGAAGCAAGCTTCGTAACCAAACTGATGCTACATTTTATTTTAAGAATATGACATATCTATAAATATATCCATCTTAAAAAGTCATTAGAAGTGGTGAAGCACTAGATTGTATTTCTCACTAAGTTTCTTTGCCAGTTGATATTGTGTTTTATACTTCTTGGATAAATAAATAGGAGTAATACACATATATTGCTTCAATTGACATGTCTTCCCTCCTAATCCTAGTCAGAAGAAATCAATTATAATCTGTTTCAATTCTAATTAACTGAATACTAGATAGTTCACAAGAAAACCAAGTGTTGCACCATAGCAACTACATATAAATCAGATATGCAAAATAAGAAGAAAATATTCAATAAATTCACATTTGTCTAAATCTCCTTATGCTAGGATAACCCTCTGTAATTTGTAATTATTCTCATGGACAAATAATCATTTCAACACATACAAGAATTTTATAAATTCTAAAAATTAAATTCAGGAAAAAAAAATTCAAGTTTTAGACATTTGTCAGCTGAAATTAAAATAAGACAAAGATTAAATTATTTTATTCTCATTTTATTTATAATTCATTTGTGCTGCAAGAATGTCTGTATTTCGCATCAGAAGTCCAGTTTACAATATTGATTGCATACAAAATTACCTCTGCTTCTACAATCTGTCGTAATTAAAGGTTTATTATCTTGCAGACAGCCTCATTTTCGTTGTTAATGTACAAAGGTCACTTATGCACTGAATTTCTAGACTTTAAAAAAAAATTGAACATTGTACAAAATTTTTACAGTAGAAACATTTGACAACCTGTGATATTGTCGACATTTCTTGCCAACAAATTGTCCATCATCCCAACATTTTCGAATTCCTCTGGAATTAAAAAAAATTCCCTTATCTGAAAAACAAGGGTTTGTGACAGGAAGTGCATCCAGTCATAAAAGTCCTGTTGGGTTTCCTTCCATGCTAAGCCATGCTAGCATGGAAAACAAATGTTAAACAAAAACGAACCTTCTTAACTAATTAAAGTAAGCTCTATTTCCCTTTATCTACCAATGATGGAGCAATATATTGTTCTAATTCTTCAAAGTGTTGGCTTTTCCGGATCAGTGTAACTTCAGCTTTATCCATGGCCTCTTCTAGAACTCCAGTACAAGAAAGTTCCACATTTCCAGTGTTGGCCTTTATTTTAAATTAAAGAGACACACAAAAAAAAAAGTTTCACATAAAGAGGATAAGAACATTTTGGGAGTGAAGCATTTAAACAAAATCATTGACTCACAAAGACAGCAGAAAGTACAGATTAACACCAGATTAAATACCTTACAGCATTTAATCTTGTCATTTTGAGTTCAAATCTACTTTTTCCCGTTTGGAGCCAAAATAAATGAGCAACATACTCGCATTGATTTAATCAACCATACTCTCCCACCCCCATACAATAATTGGGTCTTGTAACTAAGTAAGAGATCACTATTTGACCAGAAAATAAGAGCATAGTCTCAAGAAACTAGTGGTTCCTGAATATTTCAACTCTGCTTTTAGTTTCAGCAGCAGCTGTTCCCCTTTGGTAAAATTCACAAATGTGTATAGGTTTGATGCCATAGGGAGAGGAAAGTACAAACATTTCAGTTTCAAATACTCTCAGTCCCCATGACATACAAACTCTACAATATTTGATCAGCATGGTTGGTGTTAAGCTTCTATGAAACCAAGTCTATAATCTGGTTTCAATTTCCCTTTACATATATTCTTAGAAAAGGCAGGAGTCACATTGATATAAAATGTAAGGCTTTGTTCATAGAAAAAAAACCTAACATCTTAAATACCAGGTCATGTTTTGTTTTTATTAAATGTCCTCCAATATCATTGTTAAATTTGTTCATTAAATTGTAACATCATGTCTTTTGCTTCATTGCTTGAGAGATATTTAATTATAAGAATAATCTAGATTGGCAAATTTTCACCACATGTCCAAGTATCTGGTAAGAGTTTACTTTGAAAATATTTTATTTTTGGATGGTTACTGTTATGTCATAATAACTTAAGAATCTTATCATAAATGCACTGATGATTTTAAGAAATGACATGATTGTGCATGGTTGTCATTAGAGAGAACTAATGTACAATAAACCAGTAATGTTAACAATGAACTCATCATCATCATCATCATCATCCTTTAACATCCGTTTTTCCATGCAAGCATGGGTTGGACATTGTACATCCTTTATGATTTAAATCACCCAAATCTGGCCACTATATAAGCAGTTTTTCTTTTGTTTAAATCAACCAACCATACATAACTTTAGTAGCAGGAAAATCTCCAACAAACCACATAGGAAGTTATACTCTTAAGATTCATAATTTCACTCAGTCCACTCTGTAAGGTGGTTGGCATTAGGAAGGGCATCCAGCTGTAAAATCCATGTCAAAATAGACAGTGAAGCCTAGTGCAGTCTTCTGGTTTGCCAGCTCCTGTCAAATCATTGAACCCATGCCAGCATGGAAAACAGAGGTTAAATGATGATGATGATATCAACATGAACATATCTAATATCATTAGTACTGTAAATACTAAAAATAATAAATAACTTTCAAGACTAATTGATTCTAATTACTACCACCAAACAATAGTAAGCTACATTTCAGGCTCGAAGCTAAAGAAATTTAGGTGAAATGTAATTACAAGATTTATTTATACTTACCAGCATCAATGTTGATAAAAACAGACGTCCAATTTCGTATGTTGGCTTCCCACTCATCAGTTTGGCTATTGGACATTTATTTCCTAAATGGAGAGAATCGATTATCTTCGTACTATACTCACGAATGTCAAATGGGCCATGTTGTTCCTGCAAAAAACAAAGCAATAAAAATTTGAAAAATCTAACTGTTACAAAGTTTGAAGTTTTACTCCAATATTAAGATTGAAGTTAATTATATCAACTAAATACTGTATCATACAAAAGTAACTTAATACCAAATTTTATAATTCTTTTTGCTAAAACCCTTCCCAAGAATTTTTCAAAATGCATTTCCAATCATTAGTAGCATGGGTTGAATAGACGTTCTATTAAACACGTTTAATTGGTGTAATTATTTATTTATTGAATTATATATTATTGAATTATATATTATTTATTGAATTATATATTTGACTACTCACTGAGGCATGTAAATTAATAGAATGTACTCTTTGATTTAACAAGACATTAAATGTTACAAATTGGTCAAACACTGAGAGAAATTTCTGTCATAAATAAGATGAGAACTTACTTCTTCCTGAAGTTTTGGAAAGAGTTTTTCTTCCCATTCTGCAATTCGTTTTGATAACTCGGTAACCTGTGCATATTTTTGAGCTCCAATATAAAAATCTTCCTGAAAATTTTAACAAAGGAGAAAATTAAGAAATAAGAAACCAATATTTATTCATATTTTTCATCACCATCATTGTTTAACGTCCATTTTCCATGCTAGCATGGGTTGGATGGGTCAACAGGTGCCAACAAGCCATAGAACTGCACTAAGCTCCAATATCTGCTTTGCAATGGTTTCTATGGCTGGATGCCCTTCCTAATGCCAACCACTTCAGAGTGGTGCTTTTTGTATCGCACTGGCACTAGTGAGGTCAACAGGTAACTCACATGACAAGATCCCTCAACTGAGGTTAATTGGTGGAGGTGGCTTTATACCAGGTGATGAGAGGTTCAATTATGATAAAGAGACATTTATTTTAAACCCTCTCTTGCCAACTAACTTACTTCAAAGTGGGATTAGAATATCATTGATAATGAGAATAATTTGTGGGAAAATAAATATAATGTGGAAGTTAAATGCCCCTAGTCTAGTACTCAATAGCATTAGAATATGAGATAAATCTAATCACGGATTGAAGGCCAAACTATCACAGGTAACATTCTTAGAAAATCTAGAATCTAAAACAAATAGCTTGACAAGCTAAAGCACATAAAATTAAACGAACTGGAAAAATACTCAAAAATTGCCTTCTGCAGTTCTGAACACAGACATATCTGGTCCCAAAATCATGTCTTCACCTAATTTGCTTTTAGTCCAAGTGGGCAAGAATTATGCCTGAAATCAAATTCAGCATCTTCAATCACTCATCCTCTTTCATTAATTATCTTTTTACAACCTTTTGGTTGAAAGTAAAATATAGCTGTTAAATTGAATACTTACAATATGTTTCTGGACTAATTGCTCATAACTGCTCACTGGTTCATCACGCCTGGACTCTTCTAAAAAAAAAAAAAAAGAATTTACAAAATAATAACTATAGCAACATTCAGCAAGTTCGTTTGTGTAAAGGTGTTATTTTCTATTGCAGTGTATTAGTAAAATTATTTAAGATTTCCACTGCAAGCAAATAAAATAATGTTGTCCCACGTGATACAAAGTTTCGGATTATAGGTGATAGAAAAGGGGAAATTTTGATATTCATGGATTTTCAAAGGCAATATAAATAAAATAAAATGGGAATCAGAATGAAGTCAAGAGCTTATTTCTTTTCCATGATGTAGAGAAAAATGTTGCAAGAGAAAGTTTCATATCTTAACATTCCTAACCATGATAGAATTGGTGAAACAGCAGAATATCCAACAAAATGCTACATATATACCATCATGCTTCTCTGTTTAATTCTAATCCCATCAGAGCCAATTTTATTTAACATTTTTCCAGGCCAATAAGTAATAAAGATAAATTTAAGTGACTTCTTATAAATATTAGCTTGTAAACTTGGAAATAACCATTTTTTTTGTAACGGTTGTAATAAGCCCATGCTGCAACAGTAAGTTTTCAGTCAGCTAAATCAGCAACCTTGTTTCGTTTATATAACACTAAACAAGGCACACAACTCTTTTTGTATCAATTCAATTGTCACAAGAGGTACCACTTCCTAGTTAAGTGGTTTGTGATAAAACAATATCCAACTATAAAGACACTCCTCTAACGAGAATCACCCTACCCACAAAAAGAGATAATGTAAAACAACTAAAAATAAATGTCTCTAGCCATGAATATTACAACTAACCCTTTCTCGTCTGTTGCCATTTGACAATATCAAAGGTTTAAATTTACAGCTCAAGCCAAGTTACTTAAACTCAGTGCAAAATACTTATTTGGTTCAAGATATTTCTCACGTCTAAATCTAACAAAGTTAAAATTTCAGTGTTCTAAGATCAAACATGGTTCAATTTGATCAATGGCCAACTTTAACCCTTTAGCATTTAAAAAAAATAAATGGGCGATCGACTTTTGACAGATCGGACCTACAAAACAATGTTTCCCACTGGTCTTTCAATTGCTAATACTATCTATCGGTCACAATTCCAGGTAGAAGAAGCAACGTAAAATAAAGTGTCTTGCTCAAGGACATAACGCATCACCCGGTCTGAGAATCGAACTCACAACCTCACAATTGTGAATCCAATTCTCTAACCACTCAGCCACGCGCCTTCATTTAAACCGGCCATATCCAGCCCAAATACTCTACCTGTTTTATGTTCAAACTGGCCAGACCCAACCTCTCACACATGCTATGTCATTCTAAAAATAAACAATCACATCATCGAACTTTCAAAGCTACAAGATAATGCATGATTCATTCAAAACAATGTGAATATAATCTGAATGCTAAAGGGTTAAACAGTTTAATCAAAGCAAAACTATGGTAAAGTTTTTTTATGTTCTTAAAATAAAGTAAAAACAAACCAGTAAAAGGAGAATCATCTTCAATATCAAATAAGTCATCTTGAAGATTCAAGACGGGCCCTACAATGTTGTCATCATTATCATCATCATCACCTCCACTTGCTGTATTCAAATCTGAAAAGAAAGAAGGAAATGTAAAAGCAATGGAGCAAAACCTAGATTTCACTAAGTCTGTTCACAAAATTAGAAAATTGAATTCTATGGAAGAAAGATATGGTATTTCCATATAATCAAGTCAAGGTACCAATATCACATATACTTGTGTTGAATAAAAACAGTGATTTCTGAGAGCACAGAGCAAACACAAAAGTATATTTATAACCTATCCAGACGTGATTTTAATAAATGATTTACAATAGTCGAAAATCTCATATACAGAAATAGGCACCTGAAAATTATGCTTTGTTGTTGCTTCCATATGGCAAGATTCTGAACAATGTCAGAAAGCCAGGAGAGAGTATTTCTTATAGTTTCAGAACCAACAAGACAGATGTTATTTCCCAGATATCCAAACCAAAGCAGATAAAAAGTGTCTTTTTGTAATGCTATCATTAACAATATTCTGTTAATATTAACCTTTTACAGTTAAAATATTAACCATTTACAGTTAAAATTTAAAGACACCTTAAATGGATTTGTTAAATTATATGTTCAATTATATGTCCAGATTGCCAGACATCTCACTCAAATAGCAGTTACCTTTTCTAAGCTGTTCACCCTTACTTCATACTCCAAGCAGTTTTAATGGTAATCTCTTGAGTCCAAAAAAGATGGTTCTACAATTTTTTGCTGAACTATCTGCACAGATGATTTGTCTATAGTGATCAAATGTTTATGCTGTGCATCAGCTCACTCCATCCATCAAATCAACGTTGCCTATACAGGTGCACAATGTTCTACATCTCACATGTCAAAGTGATTGCAAAGGAACATGAGCTGATGTATTTTGATCAAGAACACAACGCACCTCCCAGTCTGAGAATAGAACTCCCGATCTTGCGATCATGAGTGCAACACCCTAACCACTTGGCCATGCATCCTCACTCTCAGCTGTATATCAAAAGTAAAGCTCATTTATGAGAATCAAATTACCTGCACCAATTTCAAAACCATCTTCTTGATTTTCTCCACTCAGTATTTTTTGCTCTAAAATTGTTTCCTATAAGAAAGGATATATTTAATATTATTAGAGAAAATAATGAAAATGAAATCAGATGAAGATTAAATCAAAAGCCACAAAGTATTGTGAAATATTTCAGTCAGCAAAGGTACTATTAAAATGTTTTCAAAGTAAAATTACATTGGGACTAAAATATAGAAGTTATGCATAATGGTAATTAAAAAATTGGTAAAAATGGTAGGCTATTGAACCATGTACTTCTCAGTATTTAGATAGTATCTTGATCTCTTGTTTTAATAGTTCAAAACTAACAAATTGTAGTTTCATCCCCCAAGGCTCAGGGAAGTCAGTTTTTGTAATATATTAGACTGGATTTAAAAGTTTATACATGTTATCATAAGCGTAATTCACAAGAATCAATAATTTCAAACATGTAATAATAATATGAATAATATGACATGAATGAATACTAGACACGAGAACTACTAGGGACAATTTGTATCATTAACCCAATCAGATTATATTCTTGATTTACTAAGAATATCAAACTTGGCACTCGGCCACAATTCCAATACAACAGGAATTAGTAAAACCCGTTTTAAAATCTAGTCCAAACTAAAAATAAATCGTCAGTGCAGAATTAGTCTGTTTGCAGATAACGTATTTTAGATGTGGTTTTCAATATTTTTTTCCAATTTCTTTACTATGATGCTCACTGCAACCAAAGACTTCCAGGAAGAAAAAACAAAAGTGTAAGTTTACAACTAATGAAATACTGTAAAGTTCAAAGATTCTGATAAAGATCAATGGGAATTTGATCAAGTTATTCTCTGGATATATTTGGAGACAATTGAAGATGAAAGATTTCAAGTGGCAAATAAAAACGATGCATCTCAAATGAAAGGGCATGATTCCCAATTAGCTAACAGTAGTAGTGATGTAATATCTGTATTAGATGGACAGGTTTCCAATTCCTGATAGTAGGGGCTTCTACTTAATATCTTTCAGTCAATTTCATTATATTTGAGGTTTGCGTTTTTATATGTTCTGGCTATAGTACAGACCCTGGTTATCTCCCTGCACTCAGCGCTGATTAGGTTAACTTCACAGATGTCTCTTTTCCAGCCACATTCATCATCATCATCATTTAGCGTCCATTTTCCATGATGGCATGGGTTAGACGGTTTGACTGGAGACTGGCAAGCCAGTCACCAGTCCATTTTGGCATGGTTTCTATGGCTGGATGTCCTTCCTAATGCCAACCACTCAAGAGAGTGTACCGGGTACCTTTAACGTATCACCAGCACGAGTGTTTTAAACGTGTCACCGGCATGTGTTAAGAAAATGACACAAACATTTCATAGGAGTGTAATGTACAAAACGCACTGACCATAGCTTTCATTTCAGTTTTCCTTTGAGCTTCACGTTCAGAAAGTTTTTCCCAACATGTTCTTTCAAACTCTGGAAGACAAGAATCTCGCAAATTCTTCTGTAATTTGTGTTTGTAGGAAAATACTGAAAGATAGAAAACATAAAGATGACTACATGAACAATTTCTTATTTACTTATTTCATTAGTAAAAACTTCAAATTTAAACCAAATTTTAAAAAATTTAAACCAGAAATTATACATCAAGGTTATATTCTTGCATCAAAAATAACTATTTAATAAATAAGAAATTAATATGAATAGACTTAAGACAAAAAAAACAAAAACAAATCTGTATATTAATGTAAGCTAAAACATTATTATAACCAGAATATAAATAGAAAGAAAAAAATTCGAGTACCAAATCATGGTAAAAGCTTGCCAAGTTTCATCTAAGATATAATATATATGTTTTACTAACTCTTCACAGCTAGATCTAATATATAGAAATATATTAAATACCCCCATCAACCAAATATCTACAATCACATCTAGTTAATAATAGATATGTTAACATATCCTATTCCTTTTGAGTGGGACTAAGTTTCACTTGACAACTGAATAAGCCATCAAGTGAAACTTAGTTCCAGTTAAAACAAAATTTAACTCTGAGTCTCCCCATCAGTAAATGTTCTCTTGTTATTCTTAAAGTTGCTTTAGAATAACTTTAATTTAACATTAAATATATCCTATCTACCAAATGTCCTGTTATATCCAATATATAGATATAAATTGAATATATATTCTCTCTACCAAATTTCCAGTTACATCCAATATATAGAAATATATTAAGTATATCTTCTCTACTATATCTTCACAATTAAATCAAATACATAGAAATATATTAAATCTAACCTATCTACCAAATGTTCACAGCTACATCCAATATATAGAAATGGGTTAAATATATCTTATCCACCACTATTCATATCAAGAGAACATCTTTGCAACACCACCCCACTAAATCATAAGCAATTAGAGCTCTCATAATCGCTCCAAATGTTGGGTCTCACTGTCACTGAAGATCTCTACTGGTGAAAGCACATCTTTAATATAACTAGGACTACGTTGCAATGACTAGTCCCTCTCTTCAGGTTAGAATATACTTCAGCCCTCAACAATTACGGATACACTACAAAGCTTAGGTGAAGTCCACAATAGAGTATTAGTCTCACATCTGGGAAGGTGCTGCTGCTGCACACACAGATGCCCTAGACTTTATCCAGAAAAGGCCACTCAATAGATTGCCATAAAGTCACTCACAGATACACTCCAGTCTCAAGCTCACAGGCACATAAATCTCTCTCTCTCTCTCTACCTTTTCTACTACTATTATAATGAGCTCTGCTCTTCAGAGCTGGCCAGGTTTATACCACCTTCACTCAGGTATTTCTGACCCCCTCTTCGTCTCACCACATTTTTTTTGTTCCAACCACCACATACTATGCCCAGTCTTCCATCTCCAGAACATTGACCCTCTGGAATTTTCTCCCTTCTCGGGTCTTTACTGCAGGTATTGACTTACAAAGGTTCAAGAGGGACATTAATGGCATCAGCCTCATTGGTCTAGAAGGGCTTCTAAAGGCCATGGACACTGCCCCTGCTTTCAGACTTAGCAAATGAAAACAAAAAACCCACTATCTACTAAATGTCCACAAATATTAAATATATATATAGAAATATTAAATATATATATAGGCGCGGCGTGGCTGTGTGGTAAGAAGCTTGCTTCCCAACCACATAGTTCTGGGTTCAATCCCACT
>JAOPUL010005855.1:74181477-74191884 GCA_027564515.1 Octopus rubescens | reverse complement strand
ATGTATGTATGTATGTATGTATGTATGTATGTATGTATGTATGTATGTATGTATGTATGTATGTATGCATGCATGAATGCATACATACATATGGTGGGGAAGTGTACAAGTGTGTTGCCTCCACATGTCTTTGCATTGACATTTGAGTGACAATGCAATTGTTTGCATCTTCTGTAAGCAATAGGTCATGTTGCTTGTTAGATTTATTGGTTTCATGTAAAGACCAGTCAAATATATATAATTTACTTGAAAAACAAGGGTTGGCAACAGGAAAGGCATACTGCTTCAATAAGTTTTAGCCACCCCATATAAAAGAAAGTGGGAAAAATGGGTATAAGAATGATGATGATGATGACGATGATTTTACAATTATGTAATTTAATTGATTGGATTGAGAAATGCTTTGCTTCCAGGATATAGAATTAACTTAAGAATGTCAGCTGAAAATGATCAGCACAAAGTGATAGTTTCAAGCAATTTGGTTAAGTGAATTAATTCTGTGAGGGCAAATTAAAGAGAACAGTTTAAAAATAATCATTTAAAGGAGCCAGCTCAAGACAATCATTACAAAGTAAAAAAAAAAGAAAAATCAAATGATCCATAAAAAGGATCAACTTAAGATGAAAAGATAAATGATTTAATCAGTTTAAGGGAGTCCTCTCATTTTATCTGAAAATCTACGTCATGTTGATCACTGCAAATCTATTACTGAACAATTTTTTTCATTCATTGTCAAGTAAGGTAGCTAGTTGGCAGAGTTGTAAGAACATTGGATAAAATACTTTGTGATATTCTTTCCGGCTCTGTGTATTTTGAGTTCAAATCTTGCCTAGACCTCAACTTTGTTGTTCATCTTTTCAGGATTGATAAAGAAAGTATCAGTCCAGTACTGGGGCTGAAACTTCTCTTTCTGTCTTTCTCTTCAAAAGAAATTAGTTGCTTTGAAACCTAGAGAGGGATGGGATTTGCGAGATTTAAAATTCCCAACACATGTTGTGTGTTACAGTGACACCCCTATGACTCCATTACAAATTAAAGGCCCTACTACCTTCCATAGAAGTAGGGTACTCTCATGATGATATAGTTGTTTTATTTTCTATTCATCTCAGTTTTCAACCATTGATGTTGAGACCTTCCATCTATAATCACCATTATTTTTATCTTGTCCGTAGAGGTGCAGGCGTAGCTGTGCGGTCAAGAAGCTCACTTTGCAACCACATGGTTTCAGGTTCAGTCCCACTGTGTGGCACTTTGGGCAAATGTCTTCTACTATAGTCCTAGGCCAACCAATGCTTTGTGAATGAATTTGGTAGATGGAAACTGTGTGGAAGTCCATTGAGTATACATACATACATATGTGTGTGTGTGTGTGTGTGTGTGTGTGTTTATGTCTTTGTGTTTGTGTATGTCCTCCACACCCACCAAGCTGAACACTTGACAACTGGTATTGGTTTGTTTACATCCCCACCCCCTGTAACTTGGTGGTTTTTTACAAAAGAGACCAATAGAATATGTAACAGACTTAAAGAAAAAAATAAATACTGGGGGTCAATTTGTTTGGCTAAACCCTTCAAGGCAGTACCCCAGTACGGCTGCAGTCTAATGACTGAAATAAGTGAAAGACAAAAAGATATGCTATCTACCTAACAACTATCCTTCTTCTGATAGCTGCTGATGACTAACACAGTTTAAGAAGATCTCTTTATCAGTAATGCTTTTCTGTCCAAGAGTTTTGCTGCATAAATCAATCTAATTATGGCACAATCATTTTAACTAATGTGGTTATATCTTCAATTATCATAAGCTAGGTTTCACGAACATAATGCAGCAGAATATGAATGCAAACATTGTAGACATAATCTCTATTACATAGAGTTATATCTTAGGTTGACTCAGAATTATAGCACAGGAACCTTTAAGATTTGTAACATGGTGACAAAGAATTGAGATATCTGGTGCCTTGCTGTACTCAAGAAGACCCACCCACCACAGTAGAATTGATATTTTTAAACCACCTTGGTAATGCAAGTCCATGAGGGGCTCTGCCCTGTCAACCTTCTCTCCCCCATCCACATTTCATCCCCTAACACCCATCACTTACTCTATCACCTGAGAGCAGAATAGCACATACTACACCCACTGGCTCTCTCAGTTACTTTTACTCCCTCACCCCCAGTTACCTTTCTTCCCCCCACCTATTGTTTCCACCAATCCCCTCCTTTCTGCACCTTTTCTCCCCTCCCTGTGCTGCTCTCCATCTTACCTGCTATCACCCTCAATGCCCTCCACCCTCAATACCCTCACATATCTATTGCCCCCAAGGCTCTCCTATATTTCTCTCCCTCATTTGCTACTGTCACCTCATACTACCCACTCACCCAACCCAAGCCTCTATATCACCTCACCTATTCTCACTACCTTCAATGTCCCTCGAGGGCAAGTCCTGACACATCTCTCTCACTATCACTCTCTTTATCTTACTTTCCAACTTACTCTTTGTCTTCCAACTGGGGTATCCATGTATCTACTCTACAGCAAAGCACCTATATCTGTCCCCTATATACCTTAAATCTCTCAACTAGCACAAAGTCACAACCACTCAATATTCCTCCCCTCCATCCAGTTTAGGGGTTTTTGTCTTGCAAGATACTTGGTGACCCTGTCACCTTGCTGGTGTAACATAAAAAGCACTGGTGCTGGTGACACGTAAA
This sequence comes from Octopus rubescens, assembly GCA_027564515.1. Taxonomy (NCBI): domain Eukaryota; kingdom Metazoa; phylum Mollusca; class Cephalopoda; order Octopoda; family Octopodidae; genus Octopus; species Octopus rubescens. The sequence goes on along the minus strand of JAOPUL010005855.1, from coordinate 74,189,173 downwards.
ACGCACTGGTGATGGTGCCACCTAAAAAGCAATGGTGTTGGTGCTATGTAAAAAGCACTGATGCCAGTGCCACATAAAAAGCACCCAGTACACTCTGTAAAGTGGTTGGCATTAGGAAGGGCATCAGTTGTAGAAACCATTCCAAAACAATAGAACTTGGTGCGGCTCCTGTCAAACCGTCCAACCCATGCCAGCATGGAAAACTGATGTTAATGATGCTGCTGCTGCTGCTGCTGATTTAATGAAGTAATCACGCATCTTCACTCACGAATGCTAATGAAGCAGGCATCATCAGAATCTACAGACATAAAGGAATAGACTGGACAGTGAAGAGAATATAACATATCTATACTGTCACTCTGCATTCATATAATCCATCACTATATGTTAGAGTGTACTGTGTTAGCTCTCAGCTAGTAAGAGGTATAGTATATCTGAAACAAAAAGATCTATGGGTTGCATCTAACAATTTGGCTAACTCCCAGCATGCCTGCCATATATCTGCTCACTCTGAGTTGACCTAAACTACACAACAAGCTGAACAATATATTTATGTTCTTGAAGCTCTGAGAAAAGTGGGATTTAGCAGAAGTATGCTGAAGAACTTTAACTAATATATAATAGAATTCAGGCATTTGAGAACAAGTGCTTCCGAAGACTACTATGCTTCTCAAACACAAAGCAAAAGACAAGCAACAAGTCACCAAATATGCTGGCAAGCAAGAACCACTTTTGCTACATTGAAGTGCTAAAAGCTCTCCTGGTACATGACATCCAGCCCAAAACCATTATCCAGGGTATGGTTAAAGGAAGGTAAAGAAGAGACAGACAGAAAATCTTTATCTGATAACTTCAAGGACTGAACAGGTCTCAACTTTGTGACCCTTCTGCGTGTGATGAGGACACCAACTGGTGGTGATTGCTGACTCTCAGAGCATCTGGAGTGATACCAGTCATGAGTGATACCAGTCATGATAGTGACATGATAGGGTTAATTGTTACAATTTCTCATTAGCTGATTGTTTTGGTAATATAACATTTCAAAAACATAATATCATAAGGAAGTTGTACTCAAAGCTCAGAAAATCGTTGGTACTATTCATTTTCAGCTATAAGACTCCCATGTTTTATATGTCACTGCTGTTACTAGCTATCTTGTGGTTTGGCTAGTAACAACATTTAGGGTAGAAAGGTCTTAAATAAAAATTTAAAAAACAGCCGATTTAGAAGCTCTGGAAATTCTGAAGAATGATCAACAAGGAAGTGGATGAAATCAGCTGTCTTTATCTCACACTATATTCTGTACTTTTACCTTCTTTACTGCTGCTATGTTATCAGTATTTAACTTCTAAGCACCAACAATCCAATTTTACAATGAACATATTCTATTCTGTGACTCAATGAGTGAACTTTAATGCAAGTTGTTTTGTTTGCTTTTATAACCAACAAATCTCTTTGACAAAATGTCCAACTTGAGATGAGCCACACGTGTTAATACCTAACATAAATACAAAGATCATGTCTAGAAGGTTCACTGAACTCTACCACCATTATTACCACTACCACTACTGTTGCTTTCCTCCTCCACCACCACCACTACTACTACTACTACTACTACTACTACTACTACTGCTGCTGCTGCTGCTTCTACTGCTTCTACTACTACTACTACTACTACTACTACTACTACTACTACTACTACTACTACTATGGTTCCCTTTATCAATGCAATCATCATAACTACTAGTAAAACCAGCTCAACTATTTCCCATCAAAGTTTCCTCACATCTGTTTTCCCTATACATGCATAGGCGCATCATCTCTTACTAAACAACCAAATTATCAACAAATCAGATGAAATAATCCTTTCTATACTAGGCACGAAGGCCTGAAATTTGGGGGGGGGGAGGGGAGTAGTCGATTTTATCGACTCCAGTTCGTAACTGGTACTCACTTTATCGACCCCGGAAGGATGAAAGGCAAAGTCGACCCCGGCGGCATAAAATCAGATGAAATAATAAGAGCTAATCAAATTGTAAAATTTAACAAACAATTTTAGTAGCTACAGTAATTATGTTGTTGCTGTTGACTAAGTCTTTTAGTCCACTGCAGTGGATGCAATTAGTATTTCTGGTAAATCAAGATGAATGATGAACTATTACATAGAGAAAGTCATTATAGCCATCTTTACTACTACTACTACTACTACTACTACTACTACTACTACTACTACTACTACTACTACTACCGCCATTACTACTGTTGCTTTCTTCTACTATCACCACTACTACTACTATCACCAGCACCACGACCACTACTACTACTACTACTACTACTACTACTACTACTACAAAGGCTCTCTTTATCAATGCAATCACCATAACTACTAGTAAAACCACCTCCGCTATCCCTCATCAAAGTTTCCTCACATCTGTTTTCTCAATGCATGCATAGGTACATCTCTTACTAAACAACCGTAAATCTGCCGTGGTTTCTAGTGGGAGCTGGGATATTAAACGTTAGAGGTGGTAATGATGATGATGTTGATGAAACAATCGATGTGAATATCTGGTAATAATGGAGGTGAAAACTGTGGTGATGGTGTTTTTAATACGATAGTTGTGAGGATGATGATGATGATGATGATGATGATGGCGAGGAAAATGTTGGCCAGGTAATATTAAATCTATTTGTAGTCATGTGCAGTAATGGTGATGGCGCTACTTGTAGTGTTGGTGCGAGCAGAGTTTATTGAACTGATCGAATTAAGCGAAACTTTTTTCTGAGCACAACAACGTTTTGTCTGTAAATAGCATAAGCCATGGCATTTTGCTGCAGCACGTCTGTTAGGTAACAACAATCATTTGGTCACGTGACTGGATGACGTAAAGAGAGCGTAACAACAAGACGAATGTGGTGTTATATAATAATGATCGAATAGGGAAGATTATAGAATCTATGAGACTCCAAGGTAGGGTAATTGCAACAGGAATGAAAGATTAAAATTGTTATGTAATGTATTGTAGTGTAGACTAGAGTAACACGTTACTATGGATATACTTAAACACTGACTAGCATGTTTAATATAGTGATCCCCCACCCCAAATTTATTAAAACTATGCCCGTAGTGAAGATAAAAACAAAGAATAAAACATTCACGTTTATGGGCAAGAAAGACAAAGGAGACAATACCGATTTCCAAAACAATTAAAGTTGAATAGGGACACGAAGTGAGATTGTTAGCTTTGCCAAGTACCGTAACAACTTCAGACATTTAATCTTATTAAACTTCTTCAGCAAAGTATAGTCTTAACAGTGTTTTCCAGATCCGACTCGTTTTTAGTCTCACAATTGTCAATGTTTATAGCTGTTCGTTCGTTAGTTTCCGTGATTTTTTTTTGATTTATTTACTTTTGGTTTCATGACGTGTCGAAGGCGACATTTGGTTTGAAGTTGGAAAGTGAAAGAGGAAAGAGACGGGTGCGCGCGCGTGTATGTACGTGTCTATGAAAGATAATGGGTGTACATGGTGTATGTATTTATGTATATATGTGTATATGAAAAATAATGGTTGTACATGTGTATGTGTATTTATATATGTATTTATGTATGTACGTGTATATGAAAGCTAATGGGTGTACGTGTGTGAGTGAATACAAAACATAAAGCTGAACACGCTCGCACACACACACACACACACACACACACACACACACGTACACCCATTAGCTTTCATATACACGAACACACATAAATACACGCACCACACACATATTATCTTTCATATACATGTACATACATAACTACACACACATGTACAACCATTATTTTTCATATACACGTACATACATAAATACACACACACACGTGCACCCATTATATTTCATAGACACATACATACACGCACGCGCCCGTCTCTTTCCTCTTTCACTTTCAAACTTCAAAGCAAATGTCGCCTTCGACACGTCATGAAACCAAAAGTAAATAAATAAAAATTTTCACGGAATCTAACGAACAAACAGCTGTAAACATTGACAATTGTGAGACCAAAAACGAGTGATTGCCCCAGATCCTAGATGATTGAGATAGATAATAATTGTGGTTAATATGTAGTTTAGTATCGTAAAAAAGTGAAAGTAAATTGTACCGGAAGTGATGATAGTGAAATCCCATAATTTCATCAATACATTCATCGAAAATATCACTTGAGTTAGTTGCAAAAAGGGAACTGGATGTTTGTTGCAGTAGAAAGGGGTACAAGAAAATACTGCCTGATTGAGATCCTTGACCGTACGTGTGAAACACTTTGGCCCATTATAACGCAATGGATATTACTAACGACGTGTTTGATATCCGATAAGTAGGCTTCATGTGTTATATCCGATAGGTAGGCAACTATGTATGTGGCCTAAAGGCTATATACATAGTAGTGAATCATTCTTGAAATTTTATTCATCCAATAATGAGAGTACCCATACACAGACTATCAAAGGGCGGTGGATACTGGTCAACAGGAAGCTCAGTTGACATCGTAGACCAAGTGATACATTATTAACAGTTTCTGTACTATATGTTGTGAAATAGGTTGAGATATCGTGAAAAGGATCTATGTATGTTCTATGCATCGTTTTCACGTTATATAATATAATGAAATTATAGGATTTCAATACAATAACTTGTATATATAACGGTTTCTATCGCAATTTACTATCACTATTTTAGATCACTAAATTGCATGTTAAAACTTTCTACTCAATGAACACTGACTGACGTGGCAACTTAAAATAATGACTGAAAAACCACTAGTTTTCATTTCTTGAACGTTTACTTTGAGAGATCTATAAGCATACATAGGTGAATTTTCCCTGGAACTGATCTTTGTTTCAGTTATACCAACGCTTATTCTTTTATTACACATAATTAGATTTTGGCTGACGACCAGCGGCATAATTTTATATAAGTTACGAGCCTACTTATGTACAGGGTGTTCTGACTAAATTTAAGAAAACAATATCCCATCCAAAAATTTCTAAAATATCTAGATTGTGGTTAGGAAATAACAGTTTATTCAAATTAGCCGTCCTCAGTTTCCACCATGACTTCAAGACGGCTCTGGAACATGGTACATGCGTTCCTCACAGTCTCCCTGGGAAGATCTTCGAACACCTCCCTTGATCTTGGCCACCAGCTCGGCCTTGGTGTTGCAGGCAGAGCGGTTAGTGTCTTTCTCAACTGCACTCCATACATAGTAATCCATGGGATTACAATCAGGGGAAATAGGAGGCCAGAAACTGGGACTAGTGAAGACGTAGAAATTCTCTGAAACCACTTTTAACTTTTTCCGGAGGTGTAACAAGGAGCTGAATCATGCTGCCACACATATGGCCTTCTAGCAACAACCTTCTTCAGCCAGGGGTTGACTACACTCTCCAGCAGATTCACATAGCTGCCTGAATTGAGCCTAATGTCCTGTCCTGCAGGTGTTGGATAAATCCAAGCGTGCAGACGCAGTCAGAACGCTTGCTGTGTCCCTTCCTGCTGACCACGGCTTCGTAGCTGTTCATTCCGACTTTACGTTCTGAGTTCAAATGCCGCCAGGGTCAACTTTGCCTTTCATCCTTTCAAATCAGTACCAGTTGTGCATTGTAGTCGATATAAACGACTAGCCTCCTCCCCCGAAATTGCTGGCCTTGTGCCAACATTTGAAACCAATGGGGAAACGAAACAATTCCACGCGTGCAGTCAACAGAGCATGTAGAGGGGAAAAACACAATGCCAAATATTATTGAAAATAACAAAGTGCAGAATTCAATAAAATCTGACAAATGGTGTGCTCTTTTGATATAAATATTACCACTATTATATTTAAACCAATGTGGGAATTTTGTCAATCCTGCTAACATTCGTGCACATACACAAGACAAGATATTACACTTTTTTGGTTTCGCATGCCAAGAAAAAATTCGGAGTGGATAAATGGTAGTAGAAGATATTTTAAACTAGTTACTTGAAAGAATTTGAGCGAAGATGGTATAATGGGCCATATAATCGTGGGGTGGTCAAGCGTTTGAAAAAATTCGCATTGCTATTCGTGGAAAATACGTTTTGTAATTGTTGATTTATTTCATGAGTTTTCTGTTCTATGATATAAAGTACTTTGGTATTTTTTACTGTAGATTATGCATACAAACATTGGCTAAATATTCGTTTTACTCTACCTGAATAATATCTTCTACACTTGTTTAAAACTATTGCGATTTTAAAATGTTATTTTAACAATCTGTCTAATTTATTGCAAGAACATTATTTTGGTTGCTGTAATTCATTTCTTTCCGAAACTGAAAGTAAACCTAAAGGTTTACAGAAATTTCTTTGTTGTGACTCGACCTGTTAGAAATATCATCCAAATCTCCCTCAAGTCACATCCCATCGTCTTAAAAAAGGAAGAACGCAGTGTAATAAAGTCCTACATACATTATGTCAGGAAAAAAAGAAAAAGACGGAATATTAATTATGATTGGAACACTTTGATAATTGATCTGCTGGATCAGGACTGACCTGGAGCTATATACAGTAACAAAATCCAACCGTGTATTGAATCGTCTTTGGATTATATGAAAGCTATTTTACATTAAACGACTGTTACTTTTACTAAGGATACTTAACTAAGATGGTTGGCTCGTGTTGGATTTTGATGACGTAGGCAGTGTCTTCCATTTAAAAAAAAAAAAGCATACGATCTCAAATCAATGTTTTCGGTTTCAGAAGAATTTAAATAACAAAAGTATTCGATAATGAAACTAAATTGATGAGCTTAGTGATGCGCAGCAGTGTAGCTAATGCATTTCTTCTTCGTCCAGTACATTATATAATGACCCAAAAAGAAAGTGCACCACGTTTTAAAAACGTGAAAAATACATACCAGGAAGAAAGGAAGGAAGGAAGAAACGAAGGAAGGAAGGAAGTAAGAAAGGAAGGAAGGAAGGAAGAAAGGAAGGAAGGAAGAAAGGAAGGAAAGCAGAAAGGAAGGAAGAAAAAGAAGGAAGGAAGAAAGCAAGGAAGGAAGGAAGAAAGCAAGGAAGGAAGAAAGGAAGGAAGGAAGAAAGGATGGCAGAAAGTAAGGAAGGAAGGAAGGTAGGAAGGAAGGAAGGAAGGAAGAAAGGAAGGAAGAAAGGAAGGAAGGAAGGAAGGAAGAAAGGAAGGAAGGAAGGAAGAAAGGAAGGAAGAAAGGAAGGAAGAAAGGATGGAAGGAAGGAAGGAAGGAAAGAAGGAAGAAAGGAAGAAAGAAAGGAAGGAAGGAAGGAAGAAAGGAAGGAAGGAAGGAAGGAAGAAAGGAAGGAAGAAAGGAAGGAAGAAAGGAAGGAGGAAATGAAGGAAGAAAAAAAGGAAGGCAGAAAGGAAAAGAGAAAGGAAGGAAGAAAGGAAGGAAGGAAGAAAGGAAGACAGGTAGGAAGGCAGAAAGGAAGGAAGGAAGAAAGGAAGGTAGGAAGAAAGGAAGGAAGGAACGAAGGATGGAACGAAGAAAGGAAGGAAGGAAGGAAGGAGGAAAGGAAGGAAGAAAGAAAGAAAGGAAGGAAGGAAGAAAGGAAGGAAGGAAGAAAGGAAGGAAGGAAGAAAGGAAGGAAGGAAGAAAGGAAGTAAAGAAGGAAGAAAGAAAGGAAGGAAGAAAGGAAGGAAGGAAGGAAGGAAGAAAAGA
>JAOPUL010005855.1:73531260-73544091 GCA_027564515.1 Octopus rubescens | reverse complement strand
TGTGTGTGTGTGTGTGTGTGTGTGTGTGTGTGTGTGTGTGTGTGTGTGTGTGTGTGTGTGTGTGTGTGTGTGACATTAATACAATATTTATATAACGTCTCTTGCCCTGTCCGTCGTCATTAAATACATTTTTCTGTGTATCCCCAAACGGCTTTGTAATACCTAATGCTGTTGCACGTATGAATGGACACGATGCATCACATGGTCTGGGAACCAGCTTCGATCGTGAGCTCAATACCCTTAACAACCATATACGCACATTCACAAAAATTATTATAGTTGTTATTCTTTCTAGCATTGGTACAAAGCCTCATCTTTTATAAAGATTATACTTTCGATTTTATCACCCTCAGTATCTGTGTGGTGCTTTATTTTATTTATCCCTGAAAATTGGAAAAAAACAAAATAGAGTCCATCGACCGGAGTAAATTACCACGAGGTATCTGTCGTTTTACAGATTTTGCCATATACCTGATTAATAGAATGATGTCCTTAAATAATAATTAGCGTATTTGATGAAATAGAAGAGGTATGGGTACATATTCAGGAGAAAATGTTTTCAATGCATTAATACATGTAATATTTAAAACATTAGGGCGGAGAGCTGGCAGAATCGTTACTGTGCCGGACAAATGTTAGCGGCATTTCGTCCGTCTTTACGTTCTGAATTCAAATTCTACCGAGGTCGACTTTGCCTTTCATCCTTTCGGGGTCGCTAAAGTAAGTACCAGCTGAGCACTTGGGTCGATGTAATCGACTACACCCCTTTCCCCCGGACTTGCTGGCTTTGTTCCAAAATTTGAAACCAATATCTAAAACATTAGAAAAACCCTTAGCAACTGTAGAAAACAATGTTGTTAATAAAAAGTAAGTTATTACTATGTTGTCAAGCAAGGCAGTGAGCTGGCAGAATCGGTGGTGCACCGGGAAAAATGTTTTGCAACATTTCTTCCGACATTTATGTTCTAAGTTCAAATACTTTGCCTTTCATCCTTTCGGGCTCGATAAAATAAATACCAGTTGAGTACTGGTGTCGATGTAATCGACTAGGCCCCTTACCCGAAAAATTGCTGGCCTTGTGCCAAATTACATATATTATTATGGTGTTAGACTTGGTAGCAGAGACGGTCTGAATTAAAATTAGCCTATAGTAGTGAGCGTAGAAACAAGATTAATTTATGGGAGGCTCAGCTTCACATATAGGACCCGGAGTAATTTTCTGAGAAATTTCTCTGCAAAAAAGTGCATCGAATATGCCATCAAATACGATACATGGCCAATGTAGACAAATTCATAACCAAATACAATGTGTTATATATATACACATCATACTGGAAATATCGCTGACAAAGCACTGTACAGATATTGGTTTCAAATTTTGGAATAAGGCCAGCAAGTTCGAGAAAGGGGACAAGTCGATTACATCGACCCCAGTGCTCAACTGGCACTTATTTAATGGACCCCGAAACGATGAAAGGCAAAGTCAACCTCGGAGGAATTTGAACTCAGAACGTAAAGACAGACGAAATGCCGCTAAGCCTTTTGCCTAATGTGTTAACGATTCTGTCAGCTCGCCGCCTTAGGCACTGTACAAATATCCGTTAGAGTACGTTCAATACAAAAACCCTGCGGTGTTTGTTTCGACTCTACCCGCTCAAAGTTCTAATCCCGTTGAGATCAACTCTACCTTTCATGCTTTCAGGGTCGATAATAAAAAAAAAGGACAAATATCCAGGGTGGTGGATTCGTGGATGTGTAAGAACGTCGAACTGGAATCATTTGCGGGGGTTGTTCCAGCACTTTGCTCTTTACATCTTGCTATGGCATAGATGGGAGGTAAACTTAATCTTTCAGCCGGTTTATCATCACCACTTGATACCATAGATGCCTTTGGTGGATCTTTAGTCGGTTACAACCATTCGGACCACATCTCCGATTTGAGGATGCATTCCTACTTTCCGCTAACTCACCAATCACGGGGACCTTTTAAAGGGTCATGTAACCCAACTTCAGTCTGATTAAAGATAAAAAATAAACATAAAAACGAAATAAAAACGTACAGAACTGCACCCGATTATTATGCAGCGAAAGCATGCAATAAATAAATACCTACTGAAGTAGTAGTAGTAGTAGTAGTAGTAGTAGTAGTAGTAGTAGTAGTAGTAGTAGTAGTAACAACAGCAGCAGCAGTAGTAGAAGAAGAAGAGGAGGAAGAAAAAGAAGGAACAAGAAGAAAAGAAGAAAAGAAGAAAAAGAAGAAAAAGTAAAGAACAACAACATCCACTACAAAAAAAAAACATATCAAAAACAACTATGAGTAAATGTGAAAGACATGATTTAGGAATATGGCGTCGGGGAATAGAAGAAGGGTAAATGTTATGGCAAAATAGAAGAGCAGAGATGTGATAAGATATTGGCATGGGATGTGATATTTTAATATTGAAGCGTAAGGGGGATTACGATTGCGGGCTTAGGTTGCTGACTGAATATTTTTGTGGTTTACGTAACTCATAAACTGCATTAGACCTAACAGTTATGTCGGGTATATAAAATATAGATGGCGCTGTTATATTTTTTTGTTTTTTGTTAAAAAAAAAGATAAAGAACAGGATTGCAAGGATAGTTGATCTTTGAAGCATGGTGGTTAGGAAAAAAAAAGCACATTGAAAATAACGATAATGACTGTCTGCATATAGCAAAAACTGTGTTTTTTTTCATCTATATCTAGTGAAGGGACAGCTATGGATTACATTAAATCTTGATTGAATGAAATTAATGGAAATATTATATATATATATATATATATATATATATATATATAGTGAAACATCTTGAGAAAAATATATTGTAAAATATTAAAAAAAACATTCTTTCTTAAAACACTGAAAAAAATGTCACGAAGAAGGAAGAAGGAAACAAAAAAATTCTTTCTAGCACAAGAAGTGGATCTTGTTAAAGAGTTAAGGAAAAAATCCAGATAAGAGATATACATCAGGGGGAAAAAAACCTAACAAGTCTTACGCTGCGGTGTCTTACGTTGTAAGTGATAAGTTACATATAAATCAAAGGTAAGAATTTTATAGAATTTTTTGTTTTTGGACAGGTTCCTTTAGGAAATAGACGACAGAAAACAGCCATTAAATGAAAGCATTTATGTTTTCGTGTTATTTGATTTGATTTGTCAATCTCAAGATATATCACAGAAGCTCTCACAGTATATAGCTTCAACAAATGAACATTGCTTAAGTTTCTGATGCATGTCAGAACGAGTTTGTTTTAAGCTTGTTCAACTGAACTTGGATCAATTGAACCGGACTCAATTTTCCCAGAGCAAGTTATTGAGCAGTGAATATACACCAAATTTTCAATGCAGATATTGATTAGTATTATAACTGAAACGTTGTTGTTATTGTTGTTAGACCCAGATCTGTCTTGATCAGGCAAACCCAACAGAAAAGGCATTCCAACTTTGGATATTCCGTATTTCGGAATTATATAGGACTAGATTATCAAATGTGTCCACTCATTGTTCATCACAGTGAAGTCTGATTTGAATAGAAGTTCTGCACACCGGAAACAAGTTACCCAGAATAATAACATTTAGATAAAAGCAAAATAACAGAAAAGGTTAAAAAGTCCAAATGACAAAACCGAAACAGAATACAAAAATATCCTGAAGAAAAAATGGCTAAAAACCACTCCGTGGCTAATACGGCGGAAGCACTGACAAGGAAGTAAGCCAGAATGAAATCCTACGATGCCTAACCATAATTATGCGCAAAAGTGAAAAAGATGTTGACATCAAGAACAATATATACAACAAGTACACTGAAACAGTTGACCATATCATATCAAAATGACAGGTCTTTGCCAAGTCTGAATATATTCAGACATGATTAAATGGTCAGCTGTACCTGCTGGGGAGTATGGTAATACTTCAAAATGGAAACAGCTACAAAGTGCTCTAAAAGTGTATCAAATATGGTACAATAGTGACAACGTGGCCACTCCAGAGGGATTAGTGGATCAAACAAAACTTTAGTATTTTGATAAACTTCTGACCAAATCAATGACTGAAAAGAGTTGATGAAAATCACAAACTACTAGGAAATCTAAACTGAAATACGCAGCATGTGGGACTTTAAAGAAATATAAATGAAAACATATGAGATATACCGAAGTACGCAATCTTAAACAGAGTCCAGAAGATAGCTTTATTTGACTCACATCCTAGACAAGACACTTTAATTTCAATAACATATCTTTAGCAGCAGACTCAACTCTCCACACAATGCATATTCTATACAATAAGCCTTTCTTTTTGCCGGTCTTTCCTCCTTTTATCGCTTTTCTCCACTTGCATTATGGAATATAATTCTAGAGTAACCTTGTGGTCATCGGTGGCATTAGAAAGTTTGTGGTTAATGAAGACTCCCTCCTGACCGCATGTTGTTGCAAATTAACTCTGGATTCACCACCTTCCTGTACTGTGCTTGTAGTCAAAAGTGACAGGTCAAAGGTCCATATCGGCACAATATTTCTGCTCGTGACTACTTTGCTCTCTTGCTCATATACTGCAGCGCCAACATGTGGTTAGGCGTGTAGCAGAGGAGATACACCTGGCTTCACACGTCTTTTTCAGGTGCAAAAGCTGACATACTGTTGATGTTGTTGAGAGTGGTAGCGATGGTGATGGTCGAAGTGTTCTCGCTATTATACTATTTTATAATCTAACATTTTCAGAAGTACATCCTTTTTACTTTTTCTAAATGTAACTGAAGCTGTTTGTATTTAAAATATATTTCTGTTTGTTTAATATTGTTAGTCGTTATCGACTGTCTTTGTATTTGAAAACATTTATGATGTTTAAATACTTTTTTCGCCATTGCTAGACTTGCCACCATCGAGAGAAGCATTTCTTCCCCCTTCTAAGTTAGTAGCCATTTTGAAATAAAAATAACGATGCAAATATATTTACCAGTTAAAAGTGACAATAGTGACAAAGTTTTTTTCCCTCTTTGTGCTGTGATGGACTCTTAGATAATCTGGAAGACTTGCTAAAAAACGGGAATAAGAAAATCACATTTTAAGTGGATACATCCGTCCGCTTGAAAATTTAATAATAATAGTCATCTATGTATCATACTTAATGTATAAGATCCATTGATAGGCCAATTTAATACTGCCTCAATTGCGTATACCGGATTTTTAATAGTAATAACAATTGTTTCTAATTCTGGCACAGGCCAATAATCATTTAGGAGAAGGGATTATCGATTACATTTATCCTAGCGCTTGATTGGCATTTTATTTATGAGAGGCAAAGGTGACCTCGTTGGGATTCGTAATTTGAAAGTAAAGTGCTGAAAGAAATACCGCAAGACGTTTTGGCTAATATTTTAACGATTCTGTCTGAAATATTAGTGGGTAACGGTTCAGTCGATTAAATCGATCATAGTACTTCACTGATACTATATGTTATCGAAGAATGAAAGGCAAGTTGGATAAAAGGCAACGTTGACATCTGCAGGATTTGAACTTAGGACGTTATGGGGTGCAGCTCAATAGCAGAAGAAAGTTTTTTTCTCAGCGTTCTATCAATTCTTGCATTCGCTACTACTACTACTACTACTACTACTACAGATCACCTCAATGATAAAGAAACTATTTTGGAAACTACCCCACATCATGTGTTGTTGCTTTATTTTCTCCCCGGGTCGGCCTTGATCGAGCAAAACTCTGATCAAGGGCATTCTATTCGTATCGATACCGTCTTTTTTGACTATTCAGTTTTACATTATCCAGTACGTAATTCTTTTATAAAAATAATTTCATATTTTTTTTTAATTATGAATAGCAAGTCACTCGATCTATCATTCAGTTCCTGAAAATTGCTGTTTCGAAAGGTTACGTTGTCATAAGAGATTACATCTTATACTGTGTAGAGGCAACATGACTGCTTAACAGACCCAGTGGGGAGTCTAATGTAACCGGAAATCATGACACACTACTTCCTAATTATATCAACTCATTAACACTTTCTTAATTTAAACAATCTTCACACCAAAACTAATTATGTTTACATATACTTAGTAGCTGTTGTGGAAGATCTTATTTAAATCGATTTGAAATTAACAATCTCCACAAATATTTCAGACCTAGTCTACTCCATATAAAAAAAATATTCATTGGTTTTAGGTGCCGATGGCCAGTGGTAGTCATACGACCATGGGAGCACCTCGTCCAACCCACTATTGGATAGCGTAGATAGCTTAGATAAGCTTCGTCCAACGCTGAATCGAAAGCAACTGAATGGAAAATAACCGTATTTTGATTGAATCAGCAGATATATATGTATGAACAAGTTACCGGTTCTTGACATTAATCTGAGAGAATTATCATATTTGCTGTATGGTATTTTTAAAGCAAGATTGTGGCAATACTATCACAATTTTAAAGATATCATTGATATCATGTGACAGGGATTACCTTATAGCAATATCAATATAGCGTCGTTGTAAGGATATGAATAGGCATAATTTCATATAACAAAACTAAACTGTATATAGCATTAACGACTCAATGCATTATGTATAAGATTGGTAAGGTAGGGCTGTTATCTATTCCACCATGATCTGTTTCAGTTTGTATAACAGATGCTATACTCAGTAGAACTGATTTTTATCAAAGGCGTCATTTATAGGTTATATGATCATTTCTGGTTGACTTTTACATGAACACAGTAATCATAATTTTATTATGATAGCTTAATAACGGCTATACTGTGGGGGAAGACGGTAAGCTGTTGTTAAACCAAATTTGTAACCCTGTTTCGATCCCTCGTGTATAACCAGCTTAGTTATTTTTTTTATCAGTAATGTCTGTTGCCATGACATGAACCTCAAAACCACCCCTTTACTATTCCTCGAAGTAAAAATGACTAAACACTCATCGCTGTTCAATACTCTTTATTGTAAGGGACTCAATTACATTGGTCTGAAATAAATAAGCAAGAAAATTTAGTCACTGATAGTTATGTAAGTTTCAAATTTATTGAAACTACTTCTACATCTAGAATAGAGAGCCACTTAAATCAATGGTATTCTGAAGTATGTTCAATAGAAAAAGCTATTTGACCTAATCAATGAATTCTCTTCCAATAATTTACACTTATTGGCACCCAGACGGGTTGTCGACCTTTTCGTCTCTTGATCATATCACTTCTCAAAACAAATTTATAGTCTTCTCCGATTAATTATGTATTATAATTAATATAACTTGTCCGGTTGCGCTAAGTAACTGGCCAATTATTTTGTAGAGAGTAAAACAGAAAAAAAGATGCCGGAAAATAAATAAGAAAAAAAGATTTGTGTCTCCAATTTGAGTGAGAAGTTTTAGCAGATGTTCTGACGTATAGTCGGTAATTCAGTTGCTCGGCAAGTGATAGATACATGGGTCAAGTCTTAACAGTGAAGTTTTCTCTGTTTCACTGTTTGAAATAGGCGATAAAATTGTCTTTATATCACTTGACATTGTTAATTCTTTCATAGTTATTAACTAGAGGGATCCCTGGGAATTCAATGATTTGTAAATGTTATTTTTATTATGATGCAAAAATTTATAGATCTTTATCATATTCCATGTGTTAAAGGTTCCGACTGTGTTAAAGATGACATTCATTTCGTTCTATAGTTGAACATGTTTAGAGCATAACAATCGAACTTGATTCTTATTTTAACGTGAAGAGTTGCGGCAAGCCATCAAGGTAGGCCTCTGACACCACACATCCGAACAGTTGAGTGAAATACCGTTAAAAAGCTGCACATGTCTGCTTGTAATAGCGTGGTAGACGCTCGTTCCAGCCCATCGAGGCTTTCATTTCTTCGTAACTTAGAACACAAGCTTTAGCCTCGACAACGCAACCTTCATGCTCCTCGCCACAAGCGCGCCAGTGTTTTTGCGTTTCGTTATTGCTTCTTCTAATCTACTTACTAACTTCCCATTCTATTTTCTTTATCGCTACTTCTTTGCTAAAACTTACCAACAGTAATTTAACCGCCGTCTTCAGAGCGTATCACCACCTATCATATTGTTCCACTCAAACATTAATCCGGTCTCTGTAGGCTTCGCGCACCGAGAATGACGCGACCAGCTTCCAATAGCCGGGACCCTGTCTCTGTCTCCTATCTAGGTCGACCATGCAAATCACAACCTGGCCTGTGTAGCCGAGTGGTTGAAATTGTGGACATCGTCTTTCTTTCCGTTGACCTAACAAATACACTGCATGCAATCTGGATAACCCGAGGTACTTGCTTTACGTCCACACTGGTACATTTGGAAAATTCAGCTGGTACTTGTGAGTCAGTTGGAACTGTCTGAGTTGTTTTCTAAGACTTTTACTCCACCTCTTCCTTCAGATAACCTTAAACATTTCTAACGCGCTTCTAAAATGCCGAGTCTTTAATAATAATAATAATCCTTTCTATACTAGGCACAAAGGCCTGAAATTTTGGGGGAGAGGAGTAGTCGATTTTATCGACCCCAGTTCGTAACTGGTACTTATTTTATCAATCCCGGAAGGATGAAAGGCAAAGTCAACCCTGGCAGAATTTGAACCCAGAACGTAATAATAATAATTTAGTCTTTTATTGGCCACAAGGGCTAACATTTACATACATAAAAAAATATACAAGACAACTAATAATAATGAGAAACTTAAAGAGGAAAAGAACACAAAAAAAGAAATAGCATGGAAAGGGGAAAAAATGTACGGTCAGTTTGCAAGAGATACGAGCGCCAAGACAGATACAGAAGACCGGTGGTTATGGATGTGGAAAAGTGGCCTCGAGATAGAGACAGAAGCACTTATATGTGCGACACAAGAACAAGCATTGAGAATGACCTATGTGACATGCAGAACTGACAACACAACTGAGAGTGACAAACACAGAATGTGGGTGAAATGGTATGGCACTTGGTTAGTGAATGCTCGAAATTGGCACAACGTGAATACAAAAGACGACATGATAATGTAGCAAGAATGATCCATTGGGAGCTCTGTGGAAATTATGGCCTGCAGAGAGCAAAGACATGATGCGACCAAATCCCAGAAGTAGTTACTGAGAATGAAGATTGCAAAATCCTGTAGGATGCAATGATTCCTCGTGTTTGTTGGTTTGTAATGCAGTCCACCATGAAAGGTTATCCGATCTTCTTGACATGTTGTGCAATCTTTGTAAACAAAAGGATCGTTCATATGGTATCGATTGTTTCCAGTTTCCCACATAAAAAAACCCCCTGTCCAGGCTCTTAGCTATTCAACAGAATGCTAATTTATTATTTCACTTGGAAACAAGTGAAGGTTGATGACAGGAAGGGCATCTGACTGTAGAAAACTCTACCTCAACATACTCATCTGATCCATGCAAGCATAGATAAGTAGACGTTACAAGAATGATGATGATGATTCTAAACTATTTGCAGAGAGGAAGGAAAGTCGGGAGTGCAGTCTTTTGTAGGTAACTATGGCAACGACTACTGCCAAGCAAAGCAAGAATGTACACTGTCGCAGAAATAGTAATGATAGTCAACTTTTAACTTATTGTGATATAAAATTAAATGATTAAACTTTCTTACTGGTTCAAAGAGTGAAATTAATTCTTTTGTGCCACAAGTTTGTCTGTTTCTTTTGTTTGTTATTTTTTTTGTTTTGTTTTTGTTTATTACATTTCTATTTCATTTTTGTTTGGTTTTGGTTTTTCTTTAACTCGGCGAATAATTACTAGAAAACCAAATGGCACGTTTATTTTATCCAAGTAAAAAGACCAAAAACAAAAGAAAAGAAAAGAAAGAAAAAGGAAATGAAACAAAACGATTGTTTCCGACAAATCATTTAAGGAAGAAGACAAAACTATGGAGAGGAGTAAAAAAAAAAAAAAGATTAAAAAAGATTAAATATTTTCATTACATTCTTCAGAATAAGATATTCTTCTTTTTCAATTCTGAGGGTGGGTGGGGTAGAGTGAAGGGGTGAGAGTGGGTGGGTAGGGGGAAAGGGTGAGAAATCAATTGCCAACAGTAAGAAATATAACCTCTAATAAATCAATAAAAATCAATTGTAATCAAATTATTTCAATAAAGGTGTTTGTTGCTTCCTCACATTCTTTGATATTTTTATTTTTTTTAATTGTGAAGAATTAATATTAAAAATTTGTAAATAAAGAACAGGTATGGTTACGTGGTTAAGAAGTTCACTTTGCAACCATGTGCTTTTGAGTTCAATCCCACTGCACAGCACCTTGGGCAAATGCTTTCTACTATACTCCCAGGCCAACCGAAGCCTTATGAGAGAATTTGGTAGACAACTTTGCTTTTCATCGTTTTAGAGTAAATAAACAAAAATCAATCAAGCATAGACCCCCTCTCTACATTTGTAGAACTCAATATTATAAATTATCTACAAACATAATTGGCAGTGTGTCTTCATTTCTCTCTGTTTGTCCTTCCACTGCTGTGGTACTTTCACTGTATTTTTCTAGATATTGCATAGAAATGCATGCGTGTTTCAGAGTCAACGTATAAATCGTGTGCATACAAGTTTGTGTGTGTGTGTGTGTGTGTGTGTGTGTGTGTGTGTGTGTGTGTATCATCATCATTTAGCATCCGTTTTCCATGCTGGCATGGGTTAGACAGTTTAACTGGAGACTGGCAAGCCAAGGAACTGCACAAGACTCTGGTCCATTTTGTGATTTGGTTTCTATGGCTGGATGCCCTTCCTAACACAGAGAAATGGAAGATGGAATAAAGTTATCATTGTTTCTCAGATATGTGGCAGAGGGTAGTGACGTGTGCAAACTGATGTTGTCTGCTTCATGTAACTATTTTCTGTTTGTTTAATGCTGGTTTCATCTTATTAATTAGGATAGTCTTCTTGATTTGAAGGTTGCCTGTGTTATGTTCCATGGCCCTGATAGATACAGTAAAGTCCTGGGTCTTGCACTCCTGCAGGTGTTTATGGACTGAAGTGTTTGTGCACACATGCTCTTTGAGGCAAATGTGCAGTTTTCTGGTGTTGCTCCCAATGTTGGATATACCACACTATCAGCAGATATCTTCATATATAACATAGGCCCTTAAGCACATCTTTAAGTTATTGGTGGAGAAATTGGAAAGCGTACACCCCACAATGCTGTTCGTGGTATGTTTTCTGGAGAGAAATTTCCTCAAGGATGGACCAGAATGCACCATTTGTATGTTTAGTCCCCAACCTCTGCAGATTTCATGATGGGATTGCACCAATGGTTCTGTCATTGAAGTAGGATACTGTTAAGAAGCATGTATCAGTCTTGAGAGTATGGGGCCTTCTTGCGATGTTTATATCAGCTTTAGCATTGATTATATGCACCACATAACTGGTGCATTTATATTCCGTTATGGAAAAATGCAATGCATACACCCATTTTTATTTAAAAACTTAATACTTCTTTTATCTTTTATCTTTTTACTTGTTTTAGTCATTGGACTGCAGCCATGCTGGGACACAGCCTTGATGGACTTAGTCAAACAAATTGACCCCCCAGTGCATATTTTAAAACCTGGTACTTACTCTATTGGTCTCTTTTTGCTGAACTGCTAAATTACAGGCCATAAACAAACCAACACAGGTTGTCAAGTGGTAGTGGTGGGGCAAACACAAATATAAAGATACACACACACACACACACACACACACACACACATATATATATGACATACTTCCTTCAGTTTCTATCTACCAAATCCATTCACAAGCCTTTGGTCAGCCCAGAGCTATAGTAAAATACACTTGTCCACCCAGTAGGACTGAACCCAGAACCTTGTGGTTGGAAAGCAAACTTCTTACCACATGGCCACGCCAGCACTTATGTTCTTTTTTTATATATTATAAAAAATGTTAGCAGAAAAAGCTGATGGTATACCCTAATACTCTTAGTGCATTTATTTAATATGCCAAGGACTAAAAAGAAAAGTTGAAGATCACTGCTCCATTTCTTTAATTACCACAAGGTCATTAATTATATAGTGCAGAGAAAATGTCAATGGAACCCACCCTAGTATATTGCTGGTACATATTTAAAAACTCTGAAGAGATGATAGAAAAAAAATGTCATTATCAGTGATATTTGAACTTAGAACTTAACAGGATGCCATTAGATATTCTGCAAGGCATTTTTTCTGGCATTTCTACCGAAATGTCTCACAGCATTTTGAAATAACATGACAATAATGAAGTAGTACTGAGAAATAATGGTTGCCTTGAAAATGACTTTATATCACTGAGAGAAAATACTTGTGTAACATCAGCCAATGAGGGAGCCTCTACATGATCACCTGACCTGCTGGAAGAAATAACAGAACGCATCTCCATTCACGTCTTACCATCTTAAAAGAAATTGAAGGACACCTCTTTTATCTTTTATCTTTTACTTGTTTCAGTCATTGAACTGCAGCCATGCTGGGGCACCACCTTGAAGGATTTAGTCAAAGAAATTGACCCCAGATATTATTTCTAAGACTGGTACTTATTCTATCAGTTTCTTTTGCCGAACCACTAGGTTACAGGGATGTAAACAAAGCAACATTGGTTATCAAGCAATGGTGGGGGAGAAACACACACTAACACACATCCGCATGCACACACATACACACATGCACACACACACGTGTGCACATAGATATATATATACTTACATAACTATAAATGTGTGTGAGTGTATATCATCATCATTTAACGTCTGTTTTCCATGCTGGCATGGGTTAGACGGTTTGACTGGAGACTGGCAAGCTGGGGAG
>JAOPUL010005855.1:73448551-73458961 GCA_027564515.1 Octopus rubescens | reverse complement strand
ACACACACACACACACACACACACACACACACACACACACACACACACACACACACACACACACACACTCCTATATATGACAGGCTTCTGCAGTTTATATTATCAACAAAAAATCCGCTAACATGGCATTGCTCAAATTGAGGCTAAGCTAGAAGACACTTGCCCTTGATGCTTTTTAGTGGGATCGAACTTGTAACTATGTGGTTTCGTAAATATTTTCTTAATGACATATCCTTGTCTGAGAACATAGGTTTCGCATAATATCTTAAAGTAAGATTTATAGCAACACGCTTCAAACCATTTTAATAAGGAAACGTAGAACAAATTCTTTTGTTTTCAAACTGCACAACATAGTTATAATTATATTAAATTCCAGGCTTTGTTTCAGGCAGAGCAATCACTAGAGTCTCCTTTGTACAACCACAAAACATATTACTCGGACAACCACGTTGAGTGCTTCTCGGCAGGCCATGTAGCATACTCCTCGAGTGACTACGATTTGTTTTGTGGAAAACGTTGGTGGTATTGTGTGCTATAAAAGAAAACAACAAATTGGACCGGGTGATGTATAAGAAATATAACATGGAAAGGTTCTATCATAGTAAAAGGCTATTGGGCCGGTCAATGTGGAATCTATAATATAGAAGAGAGTTGGAAAGTGATGGGAATATCTTCTCCTCGGTATAACTTTGGTGGTATATAAATAGTTTTATAAAATGATATTGTATAAGGCGGAAGCTGATAAAACTATGAATAATAACAGTGACTGTAAAATGATATATATTACAATATACTTGGATACTAGCTTTAGAAAAAAGAAACATAAATAAAATATATAACGTTGTAAAAGAAATTATGACTTGTTTTTCTGTATGTGTTGTTGTATAACTGATTGCAGCATAATGACGCTAGTGTTATGGAAAATCAGATATAAATCTTCAAAGATAAATTTTCATAACGGATAAAGAATTTTGATAGCGATCCTATAGACGTAAGTAAGCTTTATACGAATATGCGTAAAAATATATTACAATGGTAGCATAATATTCATGCTGCAATATGTCTGCATATTTAATCTTACCGCAAAGAATTTAACTCTACAAAAAAGTGATATACTTTTATATAAAAATGTATACGGCATGGTGCCAAGTAGGACTACATGAAAAGTTAGACACTGTTAATAATGATGCTAAGTGGGACACTTTTAGTAGTGGTGCCAAGATGGGCACTTACTTGTTAACTTACAGATAGATTTATTGTATCTATAAATTAAGTTGACAACATACACCAATATCCATTTCTTCGTATACATCTTAGGTTGAAGACTTCGCGTTCATTTAATATGTGTAAACACATTACTCCGTAACGTGTTGCCAAAAGAAGTGCAGCCTTACATAGCGAAGGGACACCCGTCAAATATCAAATTTTCTGCTGATTACAATTAGGAGTTCTGCTACTTTGTAATAGTTGTTTAGATTGAATGTAGGAGATCACTGAAGATCTTTATGTCGTAACCACGAAGACTGCGGCAGCGGTGAAGTGTTTCGAACTAACAATTAATCAGTTAGTATTTTGAAAACCTTATCGAACCAGCTGTGACTTTCATGTACAAACATCTCAGAATTTGAAAATGATCTTGAGGTGGGCGTGAGTATGACTTTCGATTTAGATGTTCCCTTTACAAGCACGTGTTTCCGGGTTCTTGGACAAGTGTCTTGTGTCTTCTACTATTGCTTCGGGTTACTCAATGTCGTGTGAAGGAAATTCAGTATATGGAAACTATGCAGAAGCCAATCGTATATGCATATTTATAATTGTGTATCTGTATGACTGTATGTGTGTGTGTGTGTGTGTGTGAGAGGGAGGGAGAGAGAGAGAGAGAGAGAGAGAGACAGACAGACAGACAGAGAGAAGGGGGGAGAGCGAGTTTATGTGTGGTCGTTCGTGAATGCTACTGGTAAAATGTAACCTAATACAAGTGGCGAGATACAAAACAAAACCTGTCAAATATCGGATGAAACCGGGTGAGTCTCAACAGCCATCCATTACAGTGTATATATACATATAAACGCACATTTACATATAATTTATGGAAATACATAGTAGAGAAAGATACACTTATTTGAAACCAGCAGTAGTTGAAGTCTCTGGCCGCATTGCTTATTAATTATTATTATTATTGTCCTTTATAAAGGCGGCGAGCTGGCAGATTCGTTAGCATTCCGGACAAAATGCCTGGAGGCATTTTGTCCGTCTTTACGTTCTGAGTTCAAATTCCACCAAGGTCGACTATGCCTTTCATCCTTTCTGGGTCGATAAAATAGTACCAGTTGATCACTGGGGTCAATGTAATCGAATAGCCGCCTTCCCCGACGTGCTGTCCTTGTGCCAAATGTTCAAACTATTATTTTTTTTTTTTGCTAGTTTAACGGTTTCAGACAATTATTGAGGGACACTCGTGTCGCTCAAACATTTTAAATACTTCAAAATTTGATATGTTACTATGTTTTGCATCCCGTTTTTTTCCAACGTTGGTCGAACTTCAGGAATAACAAACAGACACTGAACCTTTCGTTGAGTCGATCGAAATATCACGCGTGTCTGCAATAATGAGATAAAACAAGTATTTTCGAAGTTTCCTCATTTATGAAAGCACATAGAAGTTGTATTATTTTCGGTAATAGTTTCGATTTTGCTGTAGCCCCGCGCAATCGATGTCTAGGAGGTAAACTTTCGGTCTTGTCATACTGATATATGTCATTATGTCTTGATAGTTGTGAGAGGGAAGTATTACGTTTTTGAAGGTAAATGGGCAGAAAATACAAAAAAAATGATCACACTCAGTAGGGACTATGACTTACTTTTGCGCCATGTATTTTTGTGTATATTCGTCAATAAATAGGCGAGGCGAACAAAACGAAAATCCTTGTAGTATTTAATGTATCCGAGTTGCACAGACACTACTAACGCCATAGGAAATGCAGTGCAGTGAACATATTTCATCATTGGAAATGCAGTGAGTGAAACAAGACCAGTAATTGTTCCGTTGAAACCTATAACTAATGATGCTATCTTCGCAAAATGCGCAGTATATGTCACTCATTACTTTATTCATTTATAAAGATTTAACAAATAGCTTTGACATATATTGTCGCATATATAGTTTGAGAAATGGCTAAAGTATTGGTAGATTATTGGTATAATTTATATTTAATCAGAATATTTTAATATAGATGTTTTTTATATGTCACCAACCTCTAAGGAAGATCCTAGTTAAGATGTCAAATCTTCTAGAACTTTCTACAGTTGTAAACTGCATATAATATGTGCATCAAATTTACAGCAAGATAGGGAGGATCGTTGAGAGTTTAATTTCTTAATCATGAAGCCATTGCTGAGCTGGCTGCCTGGTTTCCTGTTAACTTTGTCGGCTAAGCCTTTTGTCTACTATGACCAACATCAAACTCTTTCTTCGTGATTTCTTCTTCAAGTAGCAGCAACCGAGATACTCCTCACAATGCTACATCAGGAATCTCTGTCCCCCTTTAGTTTGGGTAGATCCTCAGTTTCAACTTGTGTGCCTCTGCCAATAACACCAACGTAGCTGGGTGGTCTTTGTCTTCTACTACAATGCGGAAATCCCCAAAATATACACATATACACACACGTATATATACATAAACACATTATCTGTTGAGAAACATTATCCAGTTGTTTTACTTCCATCGGCCATTATCTCTTATGCCTCTTTGTATTCTGTTTCTTGATGAAGGAATACCGCCCGAATCTATTGCGAAATAAAGAAAACACAGTCCCACACTTTGTACGCTACTCTGCTTTAAGAAATTAATTACTTGAACTCCCATTTATTAGCATTGTTTTCGTTCCCAGCATTTTCCGTTTCTCTCACACGACCTCTCTTTGGCCCTCCTTCCTTACTGGAAAAGGCAACCCTTTCAATGCATCCTTGCTCATCATCAACTGGTGACAACCAGATCAAGAACACCTCCGTTTTCCTCTACTCTCCGTTGAAAGTAAGATTTCTCTGGAAAGTAAGATTTCTCACTCTTCACTCCTTATGGCAATCGAACTTACCGTTAATGTATAATCTCGTCTTTGGGTTAATTTTTAGATTCTTAATGATTAAACCCTTACTACTTCCATTGCTTTGAAAGCCATATTTAATTGTTAATTTCTGCTGAGTCTGAATTTTTTTAGATTTTTTTTTTTCTAATAATAAAAAAAATTGTTCTTGATCTGCAACAATAGCAAATTGGAGAAGCAATTTATAAAGAAAACAAAAAAATACAAGTGAAATGTCATAAAGAATTTATTCGTCTCAGTCAGCTATTAATTGCAAGTTTAATAAATACACTTAGTATTAAAAAATACCCCACAAGTCTATGCAATGGATGGCGGAATAATAACGACTTTGCAGACATTTACAATTAAAATCTCGTGAGCAGAGTATTGATTTTTATATGCGTATGAGTGGCTAGTTGTGCATGTTTGTGTGTAAAATGTTGGTATGCATGTGTCGATCGATATTGATATTTGTATATAAACCTTTGTGTGTTTATGTGTGCGTCTAATTATGGTAAGCTATTAATTTCTCATGTTGGCACAAGGCGAATTCTCATTAACAATTATCGATCCCAGTGTATTACTGGTATTTAAGTGACTGATCCCTGTGTTATGAAACTAATATATTAAGATTTCTGCTTCGAAAACAGAAAGTCACAATTAAAATCTGTCTGGCTTTCAAACTATCTTATTTGGTAGCACAACCCTTTTTGAAGTAGAAATATTGTCAATTAAATCTATTTTAAGTATATCACTGGTATCTTATTGATTTTGATATCATAAAATCAAAAGTCAGGTTCGGTGAGATCTAAGTTCAAAACTAGGATTACTGGCATCGAATATTGGTTTCTTTTTATCAAGAAACAATATCAGTTTTTAGGGAAAATGTAAAATGCCGTGACATTCAAAACAATTGCAGGTTACACCGGATGCGAAAATAAAGTAAATTGGTTTCGACCAGAGAATTAAGTCGCAGTTTTCACTCACCATTAGTTTCTCGCCCTTGCTGTTTGCCGTTTGCTATATTTTATTATGTGATGTAGTTAATTGTGGTCGGACAACTAAACACACAAAGCCAGTGACCGGAAACGAACCACCATTTCAATCTTTAGTTTGGCTCGACCATCTGTGAATATGGTGAGTCCCACCAATTGGGTTGTAGAAGAACCATTATAAAAAATGTTCTCTTCCTGGAGTCTTTCTATTATCAGATTACCGGGGCACAAACCGTCTCAAAACTATACACACGTAAGTTGTTATTAGCATAAAACTGAGTCAGTGATTAAGCAGACCTCCAGTGGTAGACATTTCGGCTTTGTCTATTATCTTATTTTCAGACATAGTGTATCTGGGGCTACATTATCTAGTGTATCCTCGTTTGTTATTAGAGGAAATTTTGACTGCATTGCTATTCTCATCGGTCGAGTGAATACATAGATGCTATCTCGTTGTCTCATACGCACACTAGTTGAATAAACTGGATTCAAATCTCACCTAATCCACATTCATAGGAACATTCGAAATCAGTTAATTAACGAAAAACTAATCAGCTTTACAGTACTGTCACTGTATATCCTTGCACTTTTATGTACGAGCTTAAAGATTTCTCAGTCTTTGACTAAAATAGATAGACTGATTTTCCCACACCCTATTGACTACCCTATCAGTGTCTCTCTCTTCATTCGATGCGCTTTAATAAACGAAATATAAATTATCAAGTATATTCTGTTTGTGTACACGCGAATACATTTGGAATATTAGTAAATAACATATTACAGTAAGTTATGAGCACAAGGAATATAGGCTCTTCACAGAAACACACGACACACATTATAATAACGAAATGGGACTGATTATTATTCATGTATTCCTCGAAGACCTTTGTAATAGATATCAAATATATTAATTTTGGCTCGCCGAAAGCTTCTTTTCTCTATTGAATGGTGATTATAAATAAATAAAAAATACTATTTTTCTCATTTTGGCATATTTTAGAATTGTAGGAGCGAATGGAAAAGGAAAAGGAAAAGGAGGTAAGGAAGTTGACAAACTCTGATTCTCTACGGGACTTTCTCATTGTAAATAAATATTGGTTTCAAATTTTGGCACAAGGCCAGCAATTTCGGGGAGGGGTAAGTCGATTGCATCGACCCCAGTACATAACTGCTACTTATTTTATCGACCCCGAAAGGATGAAAGGTAAAGCCGACGTAAAGGCAGACGAAATGCCGCAAAGCATTTTGTCCGGCGTGTTAACGATTCAACCAGCTCACCGCTTTACTGTAATGTAAAAATAAATATTAAGAGATATATAAAGGTTATGTTCATAAGGTTGATGAAGACCTGTTGTTTGTGTATTCCTGTTTATGTCTCAGTCTTTAATTTTATATCTTATTTGTGGGTTTATACTTTTCTTTTTGTTTTGCATTTGTTTAGACATGATATATACTGAATGTTTATCTGATGGATTAAACGGGAAATGCTCTCAGCAAATCTGGGGAAATATGTAATATGTGTTATGTAATCATGCAGTAATGATGAAGTAATAGCAATACATATTCTAAAGAAAAACAAAGTAAAATTAAAATAAATCTGATTCTTGAATAACTCATCATGACATATCATCTCGGGAGGGGGGGGGAAGAGAGGCATTGGTTTCTGTGGAAAGAAACTGTGTTTGCATATAACAAACCATGGGAGAGAGTAGCACAATCGATTTTATATAGACCAAAATATGCCGATATAAGTTGCTATTAGGAAATGTCTGCGATAGCAGAGTTTTGTTTACCATTTCTTAGTAGCTTATTTGTTTTGCAGAATATTACCGTCTCAACTAAATACGTCATATTGATAAGTTCGACTGAGATTTTGCGTTTATCCTCTTGTATAGCAGTGAGCCAAAGAAGAACCTGCTCATATTGACCTTTCTATAGAGAACAGCATCACCGTGGTTGACAAGGTTGGTTACGTAGAAACACTTCATCTCATTGCTATGCTGTCATGGGAACCGTTAATAATAAAATATTATCAGCATCTGCAAGAAAATATTGTTCAAGTTACTGCAAGTTGATGCTATCATATATTTCTCTGATAATGACCTCTTCGAACTAAGACGCTTTCATCATATTAACTGAATTGTTGATTAGCTTCTGCATCGATGTTAGGACAATATCTCTTAACAGAAGATTTTAGAAAAGAGGAACTGAAAACCATTTCTTTGAAGAGATCGCTTCCAATGTAAAAAGGAAATGGCAGATATTAGAATGAAATGCTTAAATAAACTAGAAGGCCATATAATTGGATTAGAGAGATAAAAAAAATTCGTAGGAAGCTTCGAACAGTGTTAAAGAACAACAGACAGTTGATAGCCAATAATACGATAAACGAATGTGCTAAATCCAGCAGATGCTTCCTTTATTGGTTTTCTTTCTTCTGTCGTGGAAGCGCTGTAATCGAGTCAATAGGTTAGTAGTTCGTATACTATCATCGGTGCAGAATTGTGCCATGATGAAAAGCAGTTAACAACTGTTGGTTCAACCTAATCAAACGTAACTAGATACTCTGGAAGGGATCAACGCGAAAACTTAGAATCACTTATGAGCTGCTCAATGACTTCCATGCTGACCTCGGATCAGTCTGGAAGTCTTTCGTTTTGGGCACTGAGAATAATATCCATTGTACAAGTGTATCCTCGTTAGAAAATTATGACAGGACATACGGGAGTTCAATTTCCCTGCCTTATTCTTGAATGACTTAAGAGTATTAAGTATCTGAGAAGAACAAAAACAATAATAGAAGCAATAACAACAACAAAAGTAGTAGAAGGAAAATTTGACTGCTATTCTTGCCAGTCGAGTGATTACAAGGATGCTATCTCGTTGTAGTTGAATAAACACAGTAGTTGAATAAACGGGATTAGACTCTTCTCACCTAATCCACACTAATGGAAACATCTGAAATCAGTTAATTAACGAAACACTCATCAGCTTTACAGTACTGTCATCGTATATCCTTGCACTTTTATGTACGAGCTTAAAGCTTTGTAGACTCAGTCTTTGACTACAATAGATAGACTGATTTTCCCACACCCTATCATCCGATGTGCTTTAATAAACGAAATATAAATTATAGTAGTAGTAGTAGTAGTAGTAGTAGTAGTAGTAGTAGTAGTAGTAGTAGTAGTAGTAGTAGTAGTGATTTCTTAAATTGATATGATTTCATACATTCGAGATGTAGCCAGGAGTTAAATGAGGTTCATATATTGCTGGTACTGTTCCGGTACGATGGAAGGCAAACTTAACACTGGTGATATCTAGCATATTTTTATATGCAGTTTCTAGAAATCTGTGTTCTACCAGGCAGACATGTTTTAGACTGTAGAGGAAGAAAATATGGATAATAAGTATGGCTTATAACATGAATGAGAAGATCACGAATTTTGGAGGAGGCAATTTCGATAAAACAAAGTACCAGTCAAGCACTAGGATCGATGATATCATGCTGTGTTAGACCATGGCCCTTTTTAGGGACTAGTGGGAAGAAGTAGGATTGTTATCTCTCGGCCCGAATTTGGTCTTTTACTCTTGCAAAAGGTTGAACTTCGTTATTGATCTTAATGCTTGACAAGAACTTATTTCATCAACCATAGAAGAATGAAAAAACAACTTGACTAGATGGATATTTGAACTTATAACGTTAAGAGACGTAACTAAATATCAAAACGCAGAGCTTTTCACATTTTTGACCTTAGCGAAATACCTTTTAAAAATGAACTTATTCATGACATAATAATGCAAAAAATAAAACATAGAAAGAAATAATTCAATGGGATAATGAACTAGATTACAATTCTTGAATGTTTGGTAGAACGTTCAGTATAGAAACCTTTATTTCGATATTCATTCATTTTCAAAATTCCATTTTTCAAAATTCTATTTTTCAACAATTAAATACCGCATCCCGTTTCACCAATCATATGCCGAATTGTTTGTAGATTTATCAGACCTCGAACATATATCTCAGCCTAATATTCATAAGAATTCATCAGACTTCTTGGCGTAATTTCCTGACACACCTAGAGATTATCGGTGACATTAAAGTGGAGCAGCACACAGTTTAGAAACTTCTCTACTGATTCTGTCATCTATTGTTTTCTGTCGTAATAATAATTGTCTCTAACATAGCAAAACTTAGAATTTACAAGAGTGGAATAGTCGATGCCATCGACCCAGCACTTGAATAGAATATAAAAGCTGGGGTAAAAGCCGCAAGGTATTTTGTCCCACGAAGCACAAGACGAGAAAGAATTTAAGGAAGAGAACAGTTGATTATATCAATGCCAGTACCTGACTTGATTCGGCCCCGCAAGTGATTAGAATAAATACGACCTAGTGAAGGTTCCAACTAGATGTTTAGATATACAGATAGCTGCGAAAGTAGGTATACAGTAAGGACTATAATTGTATTATAATAGTGGTGCTAGGATGCATTTAATACTAGAAATAATTTAATTCATTAAAATCATTATTACTATTTTTAATATTGATTATAAAAAATATATCAATAACAAACTTATTAATCCCTCAAATGTTCAAACTGTTTGCCCCCGGCATTCGCACACTCCACTATTTTTTATAGAAAAATATGAAAATAGAAATATTAAAAATAGTAATAATGAGTTTAATAAATTAAGTGAATTCTAGTATTAAATGAATAATAGCACCCCTATTATAATACTAGTATAATCCTTACTGTATACCTACTTTTGCAGTAATTTGTATATAATACTGCATATTTTGTCCAGTGCTTAGCAATTCTGTTATTTAATTAATAACAATAACAACCATAGATAACCATTGTCTTTTATCAGAAACTAGGTATTTGTATTTTTAACCTTTATTTTTACGATAGTAAAGTATTTTTATAAAATTGATTTAATTCGCGAGAAAAATGTTATTCGTGTATCACGGCAAGATGTCATATCTTCTATATTTGCGACGAGTAAGTTATTGAAGAACACTTTAACATTATTGAAGCTACCGTAGAATATTTCAGTGTCCAATCTCTTGATATCTTTTATCTTTTAATCATTTACTTTGTTTCAGTCATTAGACTGCGGCAATGCTGGGGCACCACCTAGAATAATTTTTAGTCAAATGAAACGACCTCAGTTCTTATTCTTTTTTAAAGCCTGGTACTTATTCTATCGGTCTCTTATGCCGAACCGCTAGGTTACGGGGACGTAAACACACCAACACCGATTATCAAGCAGTGGTGGGGAACAAACACAAATCCCAAAACAAACACACACACACACACACACACTCA
>JAOPUL010005855.1:73146979-73159217 GCA_027564515.1 Octopus rubescens | reverse complement strand
GAAATGCTTAGCGGCAATTTTTCCGACTTTACGTTCTGAGTTCAAATGCCGCCGTGGTCGACTTTGCCTTTCATCCTCCGGGGTCGATAAAGTGAGTACCAGTTACGCACTGGGGTCAATGTAATCGACTACTCCCCTCCCCCAAAATTTCGGGCCTTCGTGCCCAGTATAGAAAGGATATTGATTACTTCGTTCTGTACACGTCGTAATGAGCAGACCCTGATGTGATTGCTGCAGTTTGATACATTATTGCATATGATGCAGTTTTGGAGTTGTTGTAACCGAAACAATTGTTGGTTTTAGATTGGTCATGTTGTAGCGAACTTTTAAATAAAAGTATTGATGTACAATTAATCTCCACTCTCCTATTGTTTTAAATATACATTCTACGCAATATCAGGATTAAATTTGTAAAAGTTTTTTTCCCTTCTACTTTCTCTCTCTCTCTCTCTCTCTCTCTCTGTGGAGAAAAGGCCGGGAAAATGGAGGCGAACTCGTATCGTGAAATGCCGCATGGTAGAGGAGCAAGAAGAGAGTTGAGAGTGTGTTCATAAATATATATTAGTGTCCGTGTGCTTATGTGTGTGTCTTAGCAGGCAAAATAGTCGGTGACGGTAATAAAATAGTATAATGACCTAAGAGAAATAACTCAGAGTAGCCAATAGCATCTATTTGAAGAACTTAGACGAATCAAGCACCATAAAACATATCAAATACCATACAACATACATTCTTGATTTATGAAACTCCACCTCTGGAGGAGGTATCATAAAAATGGCACTCCGTCGGTTGCGACGACGAGTGTTCCAGTTGATCCAATCAACGGAACAGCCTGCTCGTGAAATTAACGTGTAAGTGGCTGAGCACTCCACAGACACGCAGTAGTTCTCGGGGAAACTCAGCGTAACATGGCTGGCCCTTTAAATTACAGGTACAACTCATTTTAAAAACTCAGCTGAATGAACTGGAGCAACGAGAAACAAAGTGTCTTGCTCAAGAACACAATGCGATACCAGGAATCGAACTCATGACCTTACGATCGGGAGCCGAATATCCTAACCACTATGCCAAGCGCCTTCACGGATGTATCATAATTACCAAATGACGATTAAGTTCAGCTCCACTTTAGAAGGGAAGTAATCTCAAGATTCAAAATTTGTCCAAAGTTGATTTGCCTTTAAGGAAGGGGACTCGCTTATTGTCTGAAGATAAGAGAACAGACGTGGACACGTGTTTCTGCCACAAGAGCCGTCATCAGCACAACAATTATCATACCTCTCCAATAGCAAAGGGACTTAAACTTATATGTAATTTTCATAATTTAAATAAGTGTATGTAAGGAAACAATAACTAAAAGTGTCCAATGGTATGTTGACTTGCAAATAGTCAAACCATGCGTGAAGATATTAAGTACAGTTGTCAAGTAAGGCGGGAGCGGAAGGAGGGCGTGTGTATGAGAGTAAGTGTAAATTTATGTGCGGAGGTGTGTGTGTGAGTGTGCGTGTGCGTGTGTGTTTGTGTGTAATTATATATATTCTTTTATTTATTTGTTTCAGTCATTTATCACGACCATTTTCCTCGGGGTTAACAGCAAAGGGGGACATAAAGGTAGACATATAAATAGATACATTCGCGCACACACACACTCAAATACATACATATGCACACAAACACACATATATAAGGAACTTCCACATAGTTTCCGTCTACTAGCCTCACAAAACAGTAGTCAACGCGAGGTTATAATACTATAACATTTGTAGTTATAAACATATACATTTATATAGTGGTAGGTAGGTTTATAATGTGTTACTTATATTCATTAAGAATAAATTACTTTTCTGCTGGATTAATAAATTATGTCGCTTAATATTTACACATTTAATGAGCATTAAACCACTAATTAGAAATATTTATGCTGTGAGTAAAAGAACGATATTAGCCAATGACTAATATAATTTACTTTTCCAGAAAGTGTAGATGACAATTTTAGAGATGTTTCAGGTCGGGTTATGATAAAGGACTCTGGAAACGATGTATGGGCGAATGATTAGAGCAGAAATGAGAAGAGACGACGGGGAGATCGAAATAAATGTGCATCTCCTAAGGAACCCCCGAAAATTACAAGTCTATCCTGGAGCTGTGCTCATTTGAAGGCGTCGGGGACAAAGGGCAGGAAATTGATGGTGCAAGGGCGAAAGGCTTAGTTGCTACACATCTAGTCGTGAGAATCACTTGAGAACTTTTTATCGTGAAAAACCAGAAATACTAGTAAAGATAACAAAAAGGAACAATAGTACAACCGACGGCGTGCGGGTTGGCAAGTGGGGGGGGGGTGATAACCAGTTGTTTCTCTGATCCCCTGTGAACGAGAACCAGTTCTTTTTACGTTTCACTTTCTTTCAAGTACATCTTTTTTTTGTGTATATTTTTCCTTTATTTTCTTTATTTCTTGCTTTATAAAATTTTAATTGTACCCCATTTTAATTGTATGACTATTGTCTCGATCCCTTCGTCTCAGCGTAACTTTTTATTTTTATTTTTAACCATGTTTAACACTCATCTTATTTTTGTATCTGTTAAGCCCTTGTGGCTAATAAAGAAAAGTTTGTTGTTGTTGTTCTTAGTATGACCAGTGAAATAAGATGTTTTTCTTTCTGCTTTTGGATTTTATGTATAATGGCTATTTTTCTCTTTTTATTTTACCTCAAAACTTTTAAACGGAATTTTAGTTTAATTTCGTATTTGTTTTGCTCTGTTTGAGGTGGATTAAGTTGTACTTTTTCAGGTGGGTATTTGATTTTGTTTTATTTGATTTTTTTTTTCTACTTTCTCGTTGGGATAGAATAAAAGAAGATATGAAATCGTAGTATCTTCGATGTGCGAGTTGGTGGTGAGTCTCACAATGGTAGTGACAGCCTTGTTTATACGGAGGAATGTAAATAATACTCCCCGTCATAGAAAAAAAGAAAGAAAGAAATTCTATTAAAAAATAGGAAGATTTATAGTTTGAAACAAAAGAAATAGAAAAGAAAATTGATGATTTGAGAAATGTTGTGACAAACTTAATACCATAAACAATGCCAATAATAGCAGAGTAGTCAGCGTTAGAAGGGAGTTTATAACAGAAGTGGTCGCTATAATAATGGCACTTGGAAAATTTTTCGTCGCTAAACACGAAAGTTGCGTTGTATGAAATAAAGCGTGCAGTCTAAAATACTAGGTTACTTACTGCCTCTTGTTGCCTAGAGCTATAATATGATCTTTGGTGGTTTGTGGTGAGTATGTGATATCTCATTCCGTGTAGTTATGCGCATTTCATTTAGCAAAACTTTGCCGAAATGTTCTGGGGGAGTCACAGAAGGGAACGGTAAGTTTCGATGCTTATCTCAATATTCTGTGAATTACAATAATACGATTACGTATTCTGGAATAGGGGATGTTATGTATGGCTGGATAACCTTGCTTATGAACTTTATTATAGTATTCTAGACTTGTAAGCTCTTATCTTGGTAAGGTCTATAGGAGCCGGCAAAAGTCTAGGAGAGTTTCCAGTTTTATAAGATCGAATGTGGTGCTGTAGTTGAAGAAGAATTATAACAAGAGTACCATTATAGAAAATTTAAGTTTATAACTTTTCACAAAGCTGAGTTAAAATTTCTGACCAAAATGTCTGCAGAGGTTGGAGCTCGCTGCAGATTGTGTCTTCGAATCCACACATACCCGTAAGATCCCGTACACATCTATCCAGATCAACTTCCATCTTGTTGAGATGCATCGTAGAAAGAGTTCAGTCTGGATTTAGCGTCGGTGGGGCGTTGATCTACTTGGATTAATATAAACCTTCGATAGAATCAATCATCGGTATATAGCGGCAGGGATGCGCGCAACCGGTTTCGGTCCGGTGTTCAGAAGCTGGATTATTGCTATGTACAACAGTATATTATGGTGCTAGTGGTAAATGTCTACCATTTTGAACCATTCGGTACCACGCACTGTATCCATCAAAGGTATTCCCTCTCGTAGTTCCTGTTTGTTTTGGTTCATGAGCGACAACTATAGAAGATGGAGATGCTAAGGCCCATCCCACTTAAGCTGGGATGCAGAAGAGGTTTCTCCTGTTACACAGACAGCATCAACGTCATGATGTCCGTCATTTGGAAATCGAGATGGTTAACACCATATGCAGTCGTAACAGAAGCGTTCATTAATCAGGAAGTCAGTGAGCTTGTAATTTGGCACTTAGAGATGCAAGTCTATGCCATTTACCGGTTGTTTCATGTGTTAAAGCTCCAGGTGAATATGAAATGGGGCGGGGTTACAAGCAGGGCGACCAGTCTCATCCAACAATTGATGCACTTGAATGTATTTTTGGAAAATAGATCAGGATTAGGACGACACGTACATAATATTTTAATATTTTACCGTCATGCCTTGTCCAAGGTTGCATCGGACCAGGTTAAAGCGTTTACTCTTTTACTTGTACTGATAGCCCTAAAGATCGGGATGTCGAAGCTAACGAGGCTCTGGCATGCTCCGAGACCGCAAGATCTCTGGAGATTCTTAGGTTGTGAGGGAAAATAGTTACTGTTTGTAAAGTACGCTCTCCCCTAGCGATTTTAATTAACGGATCTGTAGTCCTCGACCAAGTGTAGACCAAGATTATGGTCTGACATGTAGACTGGTTTCAGGCGTTCTCGGTTCAGTATCATTCTGGCAATGCATACAGTAGAACAACCACGTTATCATTCTATAGAGGGTTAGTAGTATTGGAGGCAATGATGTTCTTGGAGAAATTCTAAGCGTCGACGAAGATCAGCTCAGTAATTTGATCCGGAACACTCTTGGCCCAGATGGATAACTTCTAAACAAACCCGCTTTGGCAGTGTTACTCGTGATCAGTTCCTTGATATATACGGACGTAACGTCAGTATGGCCTATCTGAGAGGCGCATACAATGGACAACATTGTTTTTCACGCACTTGTATAGCGTGCAATATTTGCTGACATGTAGACTTGTGCTGAATGCCTGGTTATTGTAGTCGGAAGGGAAGTGGAACAACTACGTAGAATACGAGGTGGGCAGATCCCGGCCTACGTGGATCTTCCCTAGGTAACATTTTCCACTCTTTTGTGGGGTCTTTATATTCTTAAAAAATTATCTGTTTTTCGTGTTGAACTACGCTTTTGCCTCTTCCCTGTGTTATTGTATATGTACACCCAACATGTAATTATTTTCTATAAAATGCTTCATGAAAACAAAGAATAAATGTTATGATTATAATTAAGCAATGCTGTTCCCATTATCTTTAAATTGTATATTTACAGTATACTGCAGCAGCAGCACAACCAAAAGCAATACTGCCATTACAACAAAGAAGCCTGTATGCGATCGCTCAAGATGTTGGAAATAAGTCAAAATTTCCTCAAATTACACCCTACAGTATTTTCAGAAAAGGTCACATTAGACCGAGATACACTGTGTCTAAATAAAAGACGAATCAGTCACGACTGAAGTGTCTTTGTGAATAACAGCAATAACAACTTTAACCATCATGTAATCACATGTTATGGCGAATGACATTGAAATGACGGTAGTCCTGCATCTTACTGCACTTTCATTACGTGACCATCACTCTCTTTTCAAAATGTCACAAACCCGACACATTTTCGTATAACACGGTTTCTCGTTTGCTTGTGTCAGTCGTCAGCTGCAACTGCATCTTGTACGCGGGCGCTAGTCATTGGGCGAGGATAAGTGTTGGCGCTTCGCCAGTGACACTCTATCGTCTCGAAACTAGCATGATCCGGAGTTATCCGGTTGTTAAATATAAACAGATTATCGTGTAAGCTAGACGTTTATATGTATAGAAGTTTATTGTAAACAGTATATTCAATATTAAACGGTAGCCAGTCAGCCTGCTTTAAAGCATTCAGTCAAACACTCAACATATCTTTCTCGTCCAGATGGTAAACGTTTGAGGATGGTGATGATGATAGGAGGATATTCGGTGAAATATATTGGTGTCTTATATTCGTGTCGTTAAATCTGAAAATATCTGGGTCTTTCGTCACACCAAGTTAATTGGATATTTCGTTGTGGATTTAAAATGAAATATTAAATTTCCCTTTTCACTTGAACGAAACCAGTGTAGTTGGCAATGTACCGTTGAATGATTATTTTTCTTTAAAAGTTAATGTCTTCGTTATATCTAAAACTACACAGCATAACGAAGTTAATGAGTTTTGCCACTTTCAATTCTATATACAGAGAAATGTCCCGCTAATAGTAGAACCACCAACCCCACAATCAGTCTGTATTTACTCCAGTCGTCTACACGAGCATTTTTAAAAACATTTCTTCACTTTGACACCTAAAGCCCTAGAAAGAAACTACATCGTGTCTATGTGGCTCACACAGCTACACGATAATCTGTTTACATTTAACAACCGGATTACTCCGGATCATGCCACTTTCGAGACGATGGACTGTCACTGGCGAAACACTAACACTTATCCTCGCTCAATGACTAGCGCTCGCATACGAGATGCAGTTGACACGAGCAAACGAGAAGTTGTGTTATACGAAAGTGTGCCGGGTTTGTGACCATGTTGTTCACGTCCTATATGCGTATCCTTTATTTGAAAAGAGAGTGGTGGTCACGTAATGAAAGTGCAGTAGGATGCAGGACTACCCTACTGAGCGTCTGCAGGAAACGGATCAGTCATTCAAAGAGGATACGATACTCCAAATTGGACCAGTCTCTGTTCCTGGCAATATCCCTCTCACGCCTCTAACGCACATGTCAAAGATGAGCGTGGGAAGAGAACAGAGAAAACTGAAAGATCTGCCCTTTCATTCACATCAAATTCTTTGACACGCCCACCTTTAATGTCATTTACAGGATAGCTGGACTGTTACACTTCACATTCAGTTTAGGCTTCATGTGATACTTAAAGAAGTTGGAGGTTAAAGCAAACAGGGGAAGTCCTTTTTTCAGCCTCATTCAACCTTCCTTATTCACTGTCGTGACTAAACATAATACAACTCACATTTCCTTGTCAAACTTAGACAAGGAGGCGACCTTTCTACTGGATTGAGAAGACTGCGACACCTTAGCAATCCATGGGTACGTTGAGGACGGCTTTATAGTTTTCTTTGCCTTTTGAATACGTCCAACTGAGGACACAGCCCTTCCTGTAGTGCTTGTTAGATCTACCCCACACCCTCGACTAGTGCTACCAGGTCAAGGACTTTAGAAATTATCTGCATTCTGAACGTGAAAATTTTCCGAAGGAAAACAATTCTTTAATCCATATTTATGTACACTCAGAGTATCCCCAAGGACCTTGTCTTTCGTGCTATAATCAACTCTCTAGTATTTCAGGATTCATGGCTATATTGCTCAAACTAACCGAGAGCTGTGCTTGTAAAGAAACATTTCAAAACCAGGCATCTCTTCTCGGTGTATCTTTGACACAGAATTGTATCTCAGTTAAAGAGATAAGCTGTAGGAATGCGTATCTAAGATGATCACACTTTTTTTTATTTCTCAGGAATCTATGCAGATATTGCAGTCCCAACACATACCTACGCATCATCATTCACAACATCCTGAGGCTATCCCCACTCGATTGGGTGTTACCAGCAAATAGATATTTCTACCAAAATAAACTACATTTTCCATAAAAAGGAAAAGTATAGACGTTCCAATTTAGTCAGATATCCTCTGAAGCAACACACTGTGGTCGCTCACTAAAATATCACAAAGTTATATAAACTTACACCATGTCCGGGATCTTTACTGTTAACCGTTTCTGAGTAAGATTACTGGTAACCTCATCCCAATTTTTAGCCACCTGGATCTCTGAACTTTGCCAAACTCCGAGCAACATAAAAGGAAATGAACTTTTACCTGCCACAAACACAACACTGCTTTTGTGGCAGGTCGATACCAACCAGGTCGATACCCAAACAAATTATAATTATGATTCAAGGTCAAATAATTATTTGACCTTGAATTTGTTTTGCTACAGTAAACTTGTTAAAATGATTTATGAAGTGACATATAAATTAATTCCCCGGATAGAAGACCATAATTTTTTAGAGCGTACGGGAAGTTAAGTAGCTTCAACTGAGAACCGAAACAGGAACGCGAAAGTGGCTCATTCGGAGTTTACCTCTTGCTTTACAGTATGATTCGTAATTTAATCTATCTGTTTGAGTTGTCAATACTAACAGACCTATGATCAAAGGCATTCCAGTCGTGATCATGCCATCCTTTGTCGAGCATTGTATATTTTGGACTACTATTTCAAGTGGGTAGGGCGTAATTTTAGAGGAAATTAGGTTGCTATTTCTAGCGGATCGAATAACCATGTAGAGGTTTCCTTAGTTGCTTGTTCTGTTTGAGTAGTTTGTGGTATCGCAATGCAAACATTTTGAAAACATTGCGTAGAATATATTATTGCGTATTTAGGATATATGGTAATTCAAGAATAGCAAACATATTGTGTAAAATAAAGACGAAAGAATCGTAAATTGAAGAGATCTCTAATCTGTTAAATGTTATGTTTTGAAAGCCTTTTATATAATGATTACTTACATATGGAACTACTTATAGTTATATTAATTGTTTCTAATTTAGGTACAAGACCAGCAATTTTAATTACATTGACCCCAATAGTAGACTTATTTGATCGATCCCAGAATTATTAAATGTAAAGTTGACATGAGCGGAATTTGAATGCAGAATGCAAAGTGCCACCATCGTCACCGCAGTAACTTGTGTCAATGGTATAATCTATGATAATTGTATACTTTTCTGTGTGTATAAGATGATGTTTAGTCCGTACAATGACCCAATAACGCAGTGGTTCTCAACCTTTTTTGCCCAATGCACCCTTTTCACCATATGTCAGCGTGTCACTCCCCACACTTTCTAAGATTGTCTGACTCAAAAAGTGCAAATAATATTATGCGTAAAAGATAACTATAAATGGAAAATTATCAGAGATAAAAAATTGAAATATTTATCTTCATTTTATATTTAATCTTCAAGCCCAGAGGTGCTTGAAGGCAATAAAATGATCAATATTCCAAATGTTTGGATCTGCCAATCTGTGATTCCAATTCTCCACCACCTAAAACTCTGAAATTCACCGGGGGGGGGGGGGTTGCCCCTAGGTTGAGAACCCCTGCAATAACGTAATAACGATTTTATGGCCGTGTCT
Source organism: Octopus rubescens (assembly GCA_027564515.1). NCBI lineage: Eukaryota > Metazoa > Mollusca > Cephalopoda > Octopoda > Octopodidae > Octopus > Octopus rubescens. The sequence continues at coordinate 73,149,983 of JAOPUL010005855.1, read as the reverse complement.
AGTATCAACAACTTCCCAGTAACTTAATTGTTTTCTCACTGTGTTTAATAAATGTAATGACGCAGTAACGTAACAATTGTTTTATAGTTATATTTAGCAATATGTAACAACCTTCATGATCCGATATTCATTTATTTATCTAACATTTTAGTCCAGTAAATGGGGCCGGTTCTTTAATCTTTGTGGCCAGATATATTCACGGTGAATGGGGTTTGTAACGTTTATGCTTTTCTCAAGAAAATTAGATTTTAAAAAATAATCACAATTGAACCCGAGCCATTGATTTTGTTAATAATATACTCCACGTCACACAGCAATCTTGCAAATTTTATTTACATTTAGATTTACAAGACACAACATAATATCTTTTAGTGAAAAGGGGAGGCCCAGTGTCAATGGAATTTCAGATTCTCCCACACGATTGATGCAACAGGCATCCAAGCTGAATGTTTATAGCTCAATGCCTGCAGGAAAAACGTCGACGTGGAGCTAGTCGAGGATCAGATCTAATACTTGCAACATATTAAACTTCATTTAAGAAAGCTAACGACTATGCAGGAGTGTTAAACTGAGCTACATATAAAATATTCGGTTATATGATTTTGAATGTTTTTTTTAGAAGTTATTAGTTGAGGGATTGAGCTGAACAGGGAGAGAATACTTACTTAACGATGTTTAAAAGGAGCTCACATTTTTATAACTTACCTATGTATAAGAATGAAGCATAGAGTACCTAACAGTGTTTATGTTTATTTTATAAGAGCATCAGAAGTTAAAGCCTGGTATTATAGCCGTGCAGCTCCCACAGAAGTTGCCGCTGGCTTATGCAAACAACCATGTGTATAAATTGGTAATTTACAAATTAGTGACAGCAGTAATGTTATTAGTACAACTGTTTTTAAGACCGGCATCCGCAGGTACTTCTGGAATTATCCCAGGTATTAATATTGGTTTCAAATTTTGGCACAAGGCCAGCAAGTTTGGGGAGGGGTTAAGTCGATTACATCGACCCCAGAGTTCAACTGGTACTTGTTTTATCGACCCCGAAAGGATGAAAGTCAAAGTCGACCTGCGCGGAGTTTGAACTGAGAACGTAAAGATGGGCGAAATACCGCTAAGAATTTCTCCCAGTGCGGTAACGATTCTGCTGACTCGCCGCCTTAAAGTGTGAGATGCTTACAGCACCTAGGTTTCCCAAGCGGTCACCCATCTAAGTACTAATTAGGGTGGACGTTGCTTAACTTCGGTGATCGGACGAGAACCGGTGCAGTCAACTGATATGGCCGTAAGCATCCCAGTTATTAATATTACCGCGCCGGGAGAAATGCTTAGCGGCAATTTTTCCGATTTAACGTTCTGAGTTCAAATGCTGCCAGGGTCGATAAAGTGAGTACCAGTTACGAACTGGGGTCGATAACATCGACTACTTCCCTCCCCCAAAATTACAGGCCTTCGTGCCCAGTATAGAATGGAATATTAGTGGACTAACTACGGCGGCGAGCCGGTAGAATCGTTAGCGCGCCGAGCAAAATGCTTAGCGGCATTTCGTCTTTACGTCCTGAGTTCGAATGCCGTCGGGGTCGACTTTGCCTTTCATCCTTTCGGGGCCGATAACATAAGTACCTGTTGAACATAGGGGTTGATGTAATCGACTTACTCCCTTCCACGAAAATGCTGGTTTTGTACTAAAATTTGAAATCAATATTAGTGGACTAATTAGATGGAATATTAGATATTTCATTGAAACTGAGTGGGTGTAAACGATATCGTGAATATTTTTTGACAGTTGGAATTGCCATTGATTAATCAAGTATGTCGTACAGCAACACCAAAGTGTACCTCAACCTATGGTAAAGTTGTATGTAGTGTATATGGAATTTTAATTAAATTAACTGACAATTAATATAGCCAAAGTGATCAAATTACTTCAGCCAATTCATAGTTTTGGCTATAGAGATAACAACTTAGCGATTAGCACACCAGCTTAGGAGAGTGGTCATTACTTATAAAGAATAACTAGATTTGGAGGATAAATGACAAAGCGATGACAAAAGATGCTCTTCTCGAGATGGCAAGTACCTTCATAGCGTCAGACGCGTATTATCACCTGATCTACGTGCATAACAAAGAGTGACCACATCCGCATATCTCTGGAGATGTCGCAGCCTCAATACGTATCTCCACATAATCAGTCCCAGCATACCGAACTCTTCGCATAGAAAGATTTGACAGCAGGAGAACCATTTGATGAGTAGGACTCATTTCTTCCACTACAAGCGAAATAGCACACGCTCCAATCAAGTCATGCGCAAACCAGAGCAAGACATGAGAGTCAGATGGAGGCGATGAACGCGTTCTCCACCTTTCTCCTACTTTTCAAGCAAAGCTTCCTCTCAGTCTATTTCTGGGTGAAACTGGCCACTCTGTTCGTTCCATACCTTATCTAGTTGGAAGTTTGGATTGAATCATCTGAAGAAGGGACCGCATGCTCAAACGGTTATTTCTATCACGCCATTCAACAAGACATTTTCAATTAAATCATCTATAATTTAATCTGAGAATTAGCATCAATTGGAATCAACTAAGTGTAAGACGCGCCAACGAGGGATCTTCTATGTAGTCTTTCGAACTATTAGAAATAGCAGCCACATTTCCATCAAATGAATATAGTGGATAATGTAATCCTGCACAATATCTGAAAATAAAATGCGATAGTCATAGTTTGAACGAATTGAATTTTAAGTCTGCTCAATCAGTCCTTCTAGACAGAAACAACAACAACAACAACAACAACAACATAGAAGACAATAATAATAATAATGTATATATTGGTGTAAATAAGTATAATATTGGTTACGACATACCAGTTATTAGCTTGACTGTTTAAACAGATTTTTCTCACTCTCTCTCTCTCTCTCTCACTCTCTTATACACATACACACACACACACACACACACACACACACACACACACACACACACACACACACACACACACACACAC
>JAOPUL010005855.1:73044347-73062568 GCA_027564515.1 Octopus rubescens | reverse complement strand
ATTTCAGCCGGTCACTGATCTTCTTATCGCACATCACTGGAGTTGTGGTTCTCCACTTCAGCCAGGCTGCATTCATGTGTGCTATAACCTCGGGCTTCAGGCTTCCGTCAGCAGCGATTCTTGACTCCCAGATACTTGAAGGCATCTGTTCGGGGAAGCTCGGTATTGTCGACAGTAATTGATACACTATATTTTTCCTTAAACATTGACTTTTCTAAAGGACGGGCAATTCTATTTCTACAACTACACAGGCGTTTATTCACTTGCATTTGGTACATACATACACACATATATACGTATACCAGCATATACACATGTACGCACTTCCACACATGCATGCACACACACATACCCACACACTCAAACACGCAAAACTTACATACACACACACACACACACACACGTATATATATATATATATACATACACACGTGAGAGTGTATTGTAGCCATTACTTGTGCATAGATACAATTTAACTTGTTGGGTGTGGAAGGGGATGAGGAAGTGGAGGCGAACATATACACATACACTCATATATGTATTTACATGTACACATGTAGACAATCATAAAAACATACACACATATATACATGAGAGCCCTTAATCATAATATATGATAATTAAGCTTCTTTTTTGGTAATTGTATCGCTGCCTGTAAGCTGAAAGGCCTTATTGATTTATACATATATATATATGACAGACTTCTTTCTATTTCCATCTACCAAATCCACTCACAAGGCTTTGGTTGGCCCAAGGCTATAATAGACACTTGCCCAAGGTGCCACGCAGTGGGACTGAAGCCGGAACTATGTGGTTGGGAAGCAAGCTTCTTACCACGCTTACGCATATATATATAGATATATATATATTTGCACACACATATATGCGTGTGTGCGCGCGCGCGCATTATGTTATGCGGGGGGGGGGGGGTAGAAAATTCAGTGCCTCACGGTAAATGGTAATTTCATCCCGGACTGGAATCTTCAAACATTATACACACACATTTCCCCATCAGTTATATAAATGTTTACTTTCCCTGCTTGTAAGAGCATAAATACATTTTCAACAATTCTTTCAATATACTTTTTTTTTAAATCGACCCCAGTACTTGACTGACGCATGCTCTACGGCGTTCATCATTTTTGCAAATTATTTAGAAGTAAAAATTTGCATATAATAAATTCTATTTTAAAAGAAGACTTATGAAAGCCACTACAATGCATTTTAGTGAGTCACCACTATTTTACTTACATTAATAAAATAACAAAACGTTTTTTTTTTTCATCAATGATAGTTTATTTCTAAATCAAGAGGAAACTGAATGTACAATATTTGATATATATAAAAAAATAAGGTTTGAAAGAAAGTTGATTATATTTACAAAATCAATATTTAAGCAGACTTTGGGCTGTAGTCGAGGTCAATGATGCATGAAAAATGGGGAGTTGTGGTAATCATGTTTTTCCCAATAGCATAAGTATATAAAGATTAAATTTCTTGATGGGACACAGCCCAATTTTTACACCGGCAGAGTCGATTTGAACAACCAACAGTACAATTGTAATACCAATTTGTACCATCGAAGTAGCTCTGTGGTCGAGCAAACTGCTAAAATTTAGCAGCCTAATCTTGTTCAACCTTCACCAAACCGTCTAAATATAGCTCTAGATACACTTTCTAGGGCTGGGGGAGATGTGGATAGTTGCAACTAACTGCCTTTATCATCGGACTCAGATCTGACCTGGGGGCTATTGACCCCATAATAGATGAAATATAAATTCAACTCCAGTTGGGAAATTGGAAGAGTGACACTTCATATAGTTATACAATGTACAGGGTCAGTCAATATTCATAAGACATTTCAATGACCTTCTCTTAATAAGGCAAGCGAAGTGAAAATACTTTCAGTGAGGAAATGACAATAATTTTTCTTTTGCCATTTGGAAGACATCACTTGGTATTGAAAATATCAATTTCTGACCATTCAAACCACCTTATATTATACATCGACAGAGATAAAGATATTGCTTTATATTAATTATAAAAGGGGCCTGTGGTGGTGTTATCTTTATCTGAAGAGCATTAACACAGTTTGGAAATGCAATTACTTTCAGCCAAAGATTGAAATTGGATAGTATTAGCAGTTTTGGCTTGCCAATAGCTTACCTCTCTTGAACTTTTACACATGCCATGCAGAATATATAAATTATTACAATATACATATTTGTGTTATTTGTTTTTAATTGATAATATATTTATACAATATATCAGAGAGGAGAGAGAAAGAGAGGAGAGAGAAAGAGAGGAGAGAGAAAGAAGTGGAACATTTTAATGCGACCAGTTTTGTAGTTTGTTTTTTTTAAACAGGATGGGTATGATGATTTTTTTTTTTCAATTTATTTCTATACATTGACGTGATGTGATGGGGCAAGTGGAAATGTGCATTGTGTTTCCAGTGGAAGATAGCTGCAGTGATAGTAAAACAATAAGACCAAAAAGTTAGTGACAAGCTTCAATCTCAGATTTTCAGGATCGACAGAACTAGTGAAACCCTGTATTGCAGACTTATCTTAACAAATGATGACAGAAAAAAAATGAATAACAGCAATGAGGATGATGGCAGAAATTAATGTAAGAAGTACTACATAGATGAATGCCATTCCTCAGATTAAGTACCAGATACAGTTACGGTTTGAACCCAGAAAACAAAGTATGCTTGGCACTTTTTGTTTTTAACTTCATATGTCCTGTATTTGAAATTTTCATCAGTTAAGTTACATTCTTAAATGTTGCTTTCTCACAGCATATGTGAGGCATTATTTTAATACACACCAGTGACGTGAAAAGCACCCAGTACACTCTAGAGTGGTTGGCATTAGGAAAGCCATAGAAACCAAACCAAAACAGACTGGAGCCCAGTACAGCTCTCTGGCATACCAGCTCCAGTCAAACGGTCTTACCTATGCTAGCATGGAAAACAGACACTAAATGATGATGAAGTGAGCAAAATGTCAAAATACAAGCACAGAAGCTAAGGTAACAAGTGCTGTAAAGCAATTATGTTTTTCGTTATTGACTATGTAATGTCATCAGGTCTTAACATTTATTGGGGTTTATCTCAATTTCCAAAATATTGAGAAGTTTAGTGTTGTCTTTCTGTAATCAGATTGTCACAAGTTAACAGTCAGTTGTCCTTTTCATCTAATTATGAACTAAACCTACACATATGATCACAGAGCTAGACTGAACTGGACTGTTGAGAGTTAAGTGCTTTTACAACCAACAATATCTATGGTGGGATATGAACTCTTGCTCCTTATGTTGGTATTATCAACTGAACAGATTATACAACAACTATGCACACACACACACACATATTTCTATTTTAATCCAGCAGATGTTAACTATGCATATTTATGGGATATGCCATGAGTCATTCATCAGTATGTATACAAATATGAGGGGGGGGGGGGGGTAGAGAAGTGAGTGATATAAATATTGCCAAGCATTAAACATAGTTGTGGGATTGAAAGGTCCTTAGTTCAGTCCCAGATTTATCCCACATCTCTAATTGTATTTAGATATAACACTAACCTGAACCTAGTGAATCACTTTACTACATTGTCAAAGCTATGTGAAATGTGAGAGACCATGTTACTACTGCTCAGCTCCAGATCAGTCTTGACTGAGCAAGGATATGATAAAAAAAAAATGTGCCAGTTGTGATCGTTCTGTAGATCTAGGAACACACTGCCCAAATATGTCCTTTCTGTGATTTGAGATTTGGCTGCTATTTCTAGCAGATGACATTCTCAAATTTTGTAACTCTGCATTACTGATAACTAGGTGAAGTGAGATACATAATAAAGGAATGACATTTAATAATGTCGTTCTAAACATACTAATTCTGAAAAAAAAACCAGAAAAAACATAAGGATGGTAATGGTCAGAATGTTTTTGATTATCGATCTACTCAAGCACCAATGACAGGATGCTACAAAAAAAAAAAAATCAAGTTAGTTTAAACGGAAAAAAAATTAAAACACTAGTTGTCAAGTGATGAATAAAATTCATTTTTCTTTTCCTTGTGCAGAATTAAGGTTAGTGTACAAAAAACTAGAGAAAATCAGACTGATACACAGGGCTCTCCATACTATACAGATTAAAATCATTGGTTATATACAAAGGAAATTAGTTTAAAAGATAATTTATTTACAATATGGTCTTAAAGGTATTTCTAGCAGTGCAGCATGCAAAAGAATATGAACATATTTTACAAGTACACACATCTCATATATATATATAAATAAATACACACATATATATCATGATATATATTAAATCTCACAAGACATATTACTGAATAAGTCATTGACTGCTAAATGAATGCTTAATATCAAGTTATGTTTAAGTACAGTACAGATACTTTTCAGACAAGATGAATCAACCCCAGTATATTACTGATGGTGAATGATAAAATTGCTCCAGCAGGATTTGAACTCGAAAAGTACAGGGATGAAATATAAAACCGTCAAATACACCACTATCATTTCTATTTGTGACCAATTAATATTTTAATATTAACTGTTATGAAAGTGGTGAAACAATATGCCATATAGAATTTGGTTTTGTCTACCTGCAGTTAAAGAAGTCTAAGTTCAATTGGATTTTAATATGAGTCAATGAAATAAGAATCATATTGAACTTCATTGAGCTGACTGTTCCCCTTCCCCTGAACAATTAGATTTTCTACTCAATCAAGAATCCAATATGAGTGTAATGATTTTGCAGTCTTCCATTGAACTGAGATCAAATTAAATACTAATTTATCACATCACTAAATTTCCAAAGTTCTTGCAAAACAATGCACCTTGTTTCATGATGCTGACAAAACGAAAGTTTTAGCTCAGTCAGTCACAGTATAAATGACTAACAAAAACCTTATTTCTATAAAGGATTTTTTTTTAATGAATAATCTAAGTTGAAGTATTTCCTTGGAGATAACAATTACATAAAATAAAAACTAAGAAACACTACAATGGTTCTCAAAGTAAAACTGTCGGCCACAAGGCTTTTTTTTCTTTTCATTTTTTTTTATTATAAAAAACAATCAAGATACTTTCATAAATACACACATAGTGTGAAATATCTCTACAAAATCTTAGCAAATGATTTTACTTATTCTTCAACTAGAAATGGGCCCAAAAAAAAACAACAAAAAACAAGGAGAACAAGAACCAGAACAAGAAAAATAATAAATATACGAATAGAAAAACAATTTATCTCAGTGAATTAAAAACATTCCTGGTGGGAAGTGTAGACAGCGAGGGGGAGTAACTACCTAGTCAGTAAGCTACAATTACTTCCCTTTATAAGGTTTCGAGTTCATCATTGACTCTTGTTGAAAGGCATTGAAAAGTTTGTTTGATATGAGAACAGTGAAACTATCGTGTTAATACCCTTCCGACAGTGGTTAACGACTCTACACAATGAGAGTGGCAGTGAAATGGCTACAACTGGGAATCAAAACGTCTGCAGCCTCAATTCCTCAGAAGCTTAGCTTCATTCCATAGGGCTTGTTAATTCCTCAAACTAATATAAATTGTGCTTGTGACCAGTAAATTTGACAGTTTTAACTTGCTAATTGATGCCTGTAGCAATTCTTAAATAGTTTCTTGCTTCATGGCTTCACTAGTCACATTTAGAAGACAACATGTAGCAACAAAGTAAGTCTGATGAGTCATTAAGTTGTCTGATTAGTATGAGTCATAGAGAGCCAGTGGTCTGCTTTGCTTCTAACTATTCTTCACCAGTTTCCAAAGTGACACTAAACCAAAAGAAGTTACAGACCAAACCATTTACAGCAACCTATTTTACCTATATATATATACACATATATGTGTGTGTGTGTGTGCGCGCACACACGTGTGAATGCACATATATTAAATTTATATGAGCAAGCAGAACGTGTTCATAATAATAAACACAAAATTTATAATTTAAAAATTTACAACTGCTGAACTGTAAAACACACACATACTAAAGACATAACCCAGTTAAAAATTAGAAGATGAAATATAACCTTTATCCTCTGCCTTTTAGTAAGACAGTATGAGGAAGTGGGATCATGTATCAAGGAAAACCTACTAGAGATGGTGGAAGAAGCTGACAGAATATCACAGATTTCTTTGTAGATTTGCTTATCTCTTTTAAACTTAGATGCTACAAAGTATTTTTCTGTATGGAAGCAAAACAGAATAACCATTAAAAAAAAAAGACAATCATGAAAGAGCTTTGAATGACAGAAACAATAGAAGGTGGAGGAAAGAAATATTTAAGTGCAGGAAATAAATGTATATTTTCAGGTATATATATATATACACACACACACACACATGTACACAAGTGTATGTAATTACTTGTGTGTATGTGGGAATATAAGTGAATGTGTATCAGAAGTATTAAAATTTAACCTTTTTTTTTTATATCTTGCTTTATTTACACAGATTTGTAAGTTGGTAAACTATTATACAGTAGGAGGGATGAAAGAAATCAGAAAAGGTGATTTGATATGATATGGAAGATGTGAGAGAAATGATGAAGTGTGGCAGATTGAGATGAAATAAAGTCTTTCATGAGGAAAAAGTATGTATGAGTTGTGTGTATGTGTGTGTACATATACATATAGATTTATTTATATTAGAGTTCTTCTTCACTGGCAGCATCAAACATCTGGAAAATATGAAAATTAAAAATATTGTTAATTACAGATTTTAACAAACAGGCAAGAATAACTTACAAAATTATGTTAAATTATGTTAAATAAGTAAGAGTTATTAGCAGAATGATGGAAGATGGATCTGTCATGGAACTTATCAGCAATCTGCTTTGTGTTTATAATTAAAAGTGGACTAGCTCAGTCAGTCTAGATGACAATAAATACTACAGATTTAGTGTTGTAAGTAGCAGCTGAGTGCCTAGTTAATTTACAGTATTGAGCTCTATTTCTTGTGGATTTAGAGATTTACAAGGCAATGGGGAAGGACAAACCACTTAAGAACTTTACCTTAGACAAGAATTACCTAATTATTGTAATACATTTTGTTAAAATAAATACAGACCAATTCAGCTCAGCAAACACACACACACACACGTGTGTGTGTGTGTGTGTGTGTGTGTGTGTGTGTGTGTGTGTGTTGGCTGATTCACCAAAAGCAATAAATTAAAAGACTCAATACAAATATTGAGTATTCTTTATTGGTTGAATAAGGTATCAGTCAAAACTAAGAAGTTCCAGTTAAAATCAATTTTATGATAAATTTAACTATACTTTTAGAATTGAGTCTCCCCATCAGTAAATGTTCTGTTCTGACAACTGCTTTAAAATAATAACCGTAACACTTAAGGTTATTATTATACCATAGATATCTACACTTGTCACCAAATCCTGAAACCACAGTTCAAATGATCATTTAAGGATCAAAAAGTGAAACTAGGCACTCTTATGTGCAAGAAACAAAGTTTACAATCAATTTTTAAAAAAACTTCCTGTTTGCAACATATATATTTATTTTTTTGTGTTTTATGGAGTAAATTTCTCCAGGCCTTTACGTTAGATTTTCAAGCTGAATGGTGGAGTTAGAATTTGGTTGATGCTATTCATTAATCATATATGTTTTTTACTAATTTATTTATTAATGCTTTAAGTAGGAAATCAGCATCCAGGAATCCATATCTTGTAAATATATGTAAAAACATTTATTACATTCAACTTAACTGCATTTAACCTACCTTGGCAGTTGAAAGGAGATGATTTCAAGTAAAAAACACATTCGCAATGTACATCATATCAGCAATTTTCTTCCAAATTCATGCAATATTTTAATAACTTTTATAGGGGACTAACAGCATTTTGTCAAAATATCTAGTTTCTAACAGGATAGATAAATTTATACAAAGTAGTACAGGACTTTAAATAAACATATCTAAATCTAGCACTCTTTGAACAAAGTTCATTGAGTTACTAACACTCCTTTGTTACATTCACCATCAGAGATGCAGATATTCAGTAATCGGCTTGTTTGAGACCTGTAACCAACAATGCTATTGTTCACAGAGAAAGGTTTTAAAATTAAATAACCATGGTGTTATATAGATTCGAGCATGAGCAAGAGTAGTATAATTAAATGATTGTTCATGATGATCAAGACATAGTAAAATTCCATTTCCCAGCAAGGCAGATGTAAATTACATGATGTGCCTTGTAGCTACAGTTTCCCAGTTAATGAATTGAACAGGTTTAACAAGCACAAACAAACCACCATACCATAAAAATTTGCCAATTTAATGGAACTATTATATCTACTGAAACTCAGATATGAAACATGGAGAAATTAAATATTTTCACCATCAATACCTTCACAAAATACTCCAAAAATGAATTTTACAACCTCTTAACCACAATAAAGCTAAAAAGCTATTCTATGCAGATCTACCATACCAAAAGAGCTAAGAGTCAGAACAAAATGAACGAGATAGTAAAACAATTCCACAAATCCACCACCCATTATTTATCACTGAAAGAATGAAAGGTAAAGTTGGCCACAGTAAGACTTGAACTCAGAGCCCAGTTAGCCAGAACAAATACTGCAAGGAATTCTATCCAAAGTTCTATCAACTATGCTAATTTGATACTTTTTATGGCAATTCTGAAGAGTCAGAATCACTGGAGTGATTACATGATGGTTTCTCCAGGTAGGTACTTAGCTTAAGGAACATTAAATGATTTTCCTTTTAGAGAGTTCTGCAAATGATAGTCAGATGGCGCAATATCAGGCAAGTATGGCAAATGGAGCACTCAAGTTCATACAACTGTGCAGGTAGCGAAAGACATGAGGTCGGGCATTGTCCTGGTGGAACACAACCCCTTTCCTGTTGGAGAGGACTGACCTCAATCTTTTTCTCACTATATTATCGTAAACAATCCAGTTTTCATCTCCAGTTACCAGTTGTTTCAGGAAAGGCTTATTTTCATTACGTTTCAGAAACATCACAGATGGAATACCGGTCCATGCAGTTTTGTTCTGACACCCAAACATCATAGCGAAAAACATACCTAATTTTCACTAAGTGTTCATGAACGGTACTTTTGGAAATTTCCAACTTCTCTGCAAGTTCTCTAGTCGTAATATTTGAGTTTTCTTCAATAGTTACCTTCAAAATATCGTCATCTAAGGTTGAGACTCTTCCACAGTGACTGTCATTTTCCAAGCTGAATTCACATCTAAATTTTGCAAACCATCTTCAAACAGTTGATTCCCCTACAGTATCTTCCCCATAAACTTCACAAATGATTTTACACATTTCCGCAGCATTTTCACCTTTTTTGAAGAAAAGTATTACATGGAAAATATGCAACTTTTGATTATCCATTTCAAATGGAAATTAGGGCTGAAAGGAGTAAAATATATCTTTATCTTTTACTTGTTTCAGTCATCAGACTGCAGCTATGCTGGGGTACTGCCTTGAATTTTTAGTCGAATGAATCGACCCCAGTACTTATTGTTTTAAGCCTGGTACTTATTCTATCGTTCTCTTTTGCCGAACGGCTAGGTTACGGGGATGTAAACTAACCAACACCGGTTGTCAAACGGTGGTGGGCGACAAACACAGACACAAGGACACACACACACACACACACATATATATATATATGGAACCAGCTGATAGGCTTCAATACAGGAAGTAATTCTAAAATACGAGTCATACTAAAATTAGGATTGTTGCATGAAGTGCTTAAAGACACAAATCTTGAAATTGCTCAGAACTTTCCGGACAGCCTGATATTTCCTACCACCAGCAACAATACAAACCAAAACACTCTAGATGTCAATAACCCAAATGGTATGATAAAACACTTGCCCCAAGTAAGTTTCTTGGCTCAATTGGTCGTACTTCCTCAAGCAACATAACTGGTGTGGTTGGTCGGTTTTCTTTGCCGTCGCCCTCCATAACAGTATTAGCAGGTTTTGGTGATGATGAGGACCTAAGAAAAAGAGAGAAAAAAATAAATAAAAATTACAGAAGCAGAAATCTGCTGAAATCTATTGTGGTGACTCAAAGGAGAATACATTAGCATGGATTTGTTATCCTTCTCTGAGGACATGAGAACATTTACACTCAATGCTGCAAACCAATGATACAGTATGCCTGCTACTGATACAACAGCACTTTAAAAATATTAAAAAAGTTTTTTTAATTATTAACAGCCAGATGAACTGGATTAAGGACAAATTACAATGATGGCTACAGCATGGCCAAGGGACTAGCAAACATTCACCCACCCGTGACTCACACATCATTCCATTTTAAAACTTTTGATTTTAATTCTATCATATGTTTGAACAAGCCTGAAAAATATACGAATAATCTATGTGAATGTCAACCGGACTCCCTTTCACAAAGTGAACCAACTACAAGTGAAGCACATCTATCTTTTTTTAGCAGCTCGGAAGACAACAGTACGATGGTACAGTTTTGAATTAAACTAATAACATTTAAGTCAGAAATATAACTTTAATATCCCACTCCATCCCACTCCCCGTCAACCATGAATTCAATCTTATACTTGATTGACTTAAAAGACCAGTCTTCAAAATCTTGTTTAAACATACTTCTGTCCACACTTAAATCATTCACAATATCTGGCTCTGTAAAAAAACCCTCAGATCTAAAGACCTCATCAACCTCTCACTGGACAAAGGAAAGGAATTCTGACATTATTCAAGATACTTTAAACAACTTTGCATTCAAAAACCTCAATAACAACAATCTTTATATGGCAGTCACTGATGTAACTAAACAATGTAGCATCAAGTCGTTGCAATAGGTATACAGATGCTCAAGTATCAAACCATACACAAAAGCTAGCTTCTCCATTCAACAAATGCAACAGTGTTATTTTTTAAAATGTGTAGGAATTAGACTTACACAAGATTTAACTTCCGTGGGAAACCTGGAGATGCTGACTTTGAGGAATTGAGAAATAGCATCCTCTTTCGGTGAAGTATTGGAGTTGTGTATGCCTTTTGCTTATGGTTCTGCCTGGAAAAGTAACAAACCAAATAAAGGATTAGCAGGGATTAGCAATATGAAATGGAGATTAACAAAGCAAAATGCAGGAGTTTGAAATATTGCACACAAGAATTAGCAAATGTAAAACACAGGAATTAGCAAGATTGATTTCAGAGACAAGCACAGAGCTAGCAATGTAGAGTACAGGATTTATCAAAAAGGAGTGGGGGAATAGCAATATAGAATGTGAAACAAGAATTAACAACACACAACATGAAACAATGAAAAACAAAGGTTTAAAAACATGAAAAACTAGGGCTTAAAACCATGAAACATGAAATACACAGACTAACAACACTGAAACAAGAAGAGCAACATGAATCATGAAATAAATAAAAAAATTAGTAACATAAAAATTACACTTACAGCTGAGAACTAACTATGGTATAGTTAAACATACTTGTGCATATCTGTAGAGCAACGTATATCAAAATATCATAACAGCTCAACTTTATAGCTATGCCTTATAAGTGTCCTTTAGATAAATATCACTGTAAGACACTTGATTCTACATAATGAGATATATCACACACACTTCTCTGTACCTGTAAAATCCAATATGTGGTAAAATATTATATTTGAATCAACTGCAACTGTATAGTTCTTAATCCCCTTTACATTTTACTCTGAAATTCAGAATTTTTTTTTTTCTCCTGTTAGAATATAAAAACTTTACAAGTAAGAGATGAACTTGTCTCAATAAAAAGCTTATTGACTTCAAAGTGGAGAATAATGAAGAAAACCAATCACTGCAATCAAATTATAATTAATTGCTGTTACCACCTTGGTTTATCTTGTAATATAAAACATTTTTTTAAATTAATATAATGAAGCTTAATTTATACAGAATTAGAAGAAAATGTAGAATACTTGTCTTCAATTTAGACACAAATTTTACTGAGGTCAACTTTGTCTTTTACTCTTCAGACATAGCAGAGGCAATGAAATAAAGTACCAGTCAAGTACTGGAGTCAATATAATTGACTGTGTTTTCCTGTCAAATTTCAGGCCTTATGCTAATGTAAGAAATTAATGTTGCTGACAATATACACAGTCAGATCAAAGAAAAACTTTTGCAAAAGGAACAAATTAAAAGAGTCTATAGATATAATCCTCACCATCATTTTCACATTCCATGCTGGTATGGGATGAGTGAGATTTGTTGAGGCAGAATTCTACAGCCAGACACCCTTCCTCATGCTAAATTATCTTATTCCATGTATTCGCAGAGCACACTTCAGCATGTGAGACATAAATGCAATGACTAAACAAGCTGTGTCAGGGTGAAGACACATGGAGACAAATACATATGCATGCACGCACACACACACACAATTTGATGGGCATCAGCAGATTTTTTTCCACCCAATTTCATTCATAAGCTATTGGTCAGTCCATGGCGCCAAGCAATGGGATTCAACCTAAATGACGTGGTTGCAATTTAAACTTCATAACCATAAAGCCATGCCTGCATTATACATAAATAAGTTACAACCTTGAAGCATAAAATAATATAAAGCAGAAACATGGAATTATTGAAACCATCTGCACTACACTTTTGCATAGATAAAAACACTACTGATATCTGAAGGCTCAATCATCATCATTGTTTTAATGTCCACTTTTCCATGCTTACATGATTCAGATGGATTTCATTAAGGAAAATTTTCTATGCCCAGATGCCCTTCGTGCCACCTGTTTCCATGTAAAGAAATATTTCCCCACAGTCAGGTATGTTTTTCATGGAAGACTGGAAACAAATAACATTGCTTGTATGACGGTGATGCTTATTTACAAGTAGGAGCTGACCTGTGATTAAGCAGTGCCAACAAAAATGCTCGCAGATAAGGTCTGAAAATTACCTAAAACACTGGTTATCAACAGGATCATCAAAAGCACCACAGCCACTAGTATCCCCTTCAAGACAGCTTTCTGTAGAATTAGAGTTGTCCAGTGGAACTCCATAAGAATCATTTGAAATATCAACATCAAGGGTTTCATCTAAAATTATAACATACCACAGCTAATGAATACAAAGAATAATTATATAATAATAATAATAATAATCTCTTTTTATGCCACAAGGGCCTACATAAAAAGCAGAAGAGACATTGTTAAATAAAAAAAACAGAAAACAACTTTGTACATGTACATACATTCACAACAAAAACAATGAGGAAACAAGATTATTTTAACAATGAATGAAACTTCTGAGGGCTGCTCATGGAAACCACACAAAACCATAGTCACTAACCACTAGATCAAGTGCCCTCTCCCCATTCCTTTCTCTTAATCTAGACGTACATGTTCACTCGGACCAGCCTTGTCACTCTCACTCACTTTTAAAAAACTTTGCTGGAAGGTAGCACTTCCCTCTTCACACACTTGTTGCTAAACCCTGACCTACAGACGACTCACACCTTAGCTTGAAAGAAAATTTTATTTTAAAATTGGTGGTAGTGATTCCTGCAACTCATTATGTAAGGAACAATATAGAAGGATAGGTGTTCAGTTTGATTCTAGCAGAATCCATCCTTCTTCACAGATGGACTTAAACTCAACATTACAACTTAATGAAATAGTTATCAATATTACAATGCTCCTGCTGTTAACAGCCAATTATACCCAACTCACCTGTACATTGGGCTGTTGAGAGTTAATTAGCCTCAAATACTATAATATTAATGACATACTATACCAACCAAGACATTTAAATATTAACTGTGTGGCTAAGTTCACTTTGCAACTATTATGATCCACACTCAATCCCACTGTGTGGTACTTTGGAAGAGTACCTTTTAGTGTAGTTTTACTTCAATAATATTTTGCAAGTGAAACAGAATCTGTGTGTGTGTGTGTGTGTGTGCATGCTGCAGCAAGGGATGGCCGAACAAAAATACCTTGTGGTATTTAATTCTACATTGCATCCTATGTCAATGTAGTACTACTCTTACATCTGAAGTAGTACTGCAATTGCTGTACATATGGACATCCTAGTTTGCATATCCAAAAACTGCATCCCACCACCAACTGATTGACAGGAAGTAGCTAGCTAACACACCACAACCTCTGGTCCACTAATGTACTGTCAGGAATCTCTGCCTTTACTACAGCTACTAAAATGGCCTCTACTGCTCAGATTTAACTGGTTTTATGCCATGTCCACTCCAACACTCCTAACTTACTCATCTATCCTCCTCTTACCTCCCACTGTATTCACTTGCAACTATTCAAAAGAAAACTTTAAAATCACAATCCAAGACAAATCAACAAAAGAATATGGACAGTGTTGCATAATTATAAAATAACAAAATCAGCAATAAACTTACCATCTGACACAGTATAGTCTACAAGATTGATTTCTGGATTAGTGGCATTCGTAGTAGATGTCACAGGGCAAGCCACCTTGTAAAGCAGTTTTGAGAATGGATAAGTAAATATTAAGGTGAGCAACATGAAGAGAAAAGCCATAATGGAATTCATTATACGTACAGCATTGGATACCTACAGGTGAGAAAATGAAAAACTTATAGAGAATGGAAGATTATTCATCACCTCTCTACTTACAGCCCACTTGTACAGGCCCAGACAAGAATGGAGTCAATGGGCTTTTAACCAAAGCAATAAGAAATTAACAGGTAAATGAATATGAAGAACAAAATAAAAGTGAGAATTAGAAACATTATAAAACCTTATAATAGTAAATGCTTAGGCCTGGCTTAAACCTTTCATTACTTTATATTTCTAAAGAAAGGCATCTCCTATGTGTTCCTATTAAATTTTAAAATAATCAAAAATATGGATAGATTTAATAAAATAACTTTTTCACATTAAGCTGGAACATAATGACAGGATATTAAATAAATTTAAGATTAAAAGATTTAAATTAAATATGATCATTTTAAAACAACCAAGTTTCGTTTGATAGAATCAGAAGTAGGTTGGTATCAAAAAAGCTTAGTAACTTTAAGCTAATGAAATGAAATAAGTATTATTGAAGATATCTTTGCCAAAAGTGAGCTAAGGGATGCAGAATTAACAAGCCTTAGACACCATAAAATACCTCTAGCAAATTTAAACACCCTCAATCTGTTGGTAGTTCAACACCTGGTTGAGGTGAAAATAGCTATCAACTGACAATATCTTCATGTTATGGCTTAGCCATAAAGCAGAGAGAAAGAGCAACACCCAAAGCCTTCAAGACAAATGGGAGGAAGAAACAAGCCTATAGAGTGTCGTAGTAGGAAGTAAAGCATGAAAATATCAAGCTACCTACAGTCTAGAACTGATCCAGGTTCAGATGGTGATATTAATTTGGGCTACAAATTAGTTCTATCACTCAAGAACATGTAGTCTGTCAAGTTTCTACATGGTTTCTTCCTACCCAATTTCACATGAGGCTTGGATCAACCATAGACTTTGGTAAAAGACATTTGTTTAAAGTACCATGCAATGGGATCGAACCCAGAACCATATCACCAAGCAAACTTGGTCATACCTTTCTATCTCTCTCTTGCACACACAAGCAAGACAAATGAACGAAGACAGCTTAATAAAATATAAGATACTACAATAGACACTACAACCATCATAGCTTTATTTAGTATCTTTCCAACCCTAAACTAAAAATAAGCAACATTTAAAGCAAGCATGATTGTATTCAATAGGAAACTGAGTGCAGGCATGGTTATGTATTTAAGTTCTCTTTGCAACCACATTGATCTGGTTTAGATCCCATCGTTCACCTTAATGATAACCTTAGGGTTGGCCAATGTATTGTGAGCAAAATTTGGAAGATGGAAACTATGCAAAAGCCCTTAGTATGCATATATATGTATTGATGAAAAATATATACTTTAGTGATAAATTGCAAACAAATCAGTGCATTGGACAAAAAGTACCTTGTGTTATTTATTCAACTCAAGTTGCAGAGACATTCTCACTATTGAAAATGCAGTGAACCGGTGATTGGAAGCCAGTATCCAAACTACACTACTGTTTACAGAATACAGGATATAGATGTTTTTTTAATCTATGTCACATTTAATTTGTAACCTAGAACTCTAATCAGCTTCCTTCAACTGATCCATCTGACTTGAGCCAACAATAAACAGATGATGATGATGGTAAAATGTTGTTTTCAATAGAAAACACACCCTACTCTGACTATTAGTGCTGCACACAAAGAACAAAACTAGAATAGCAGACTTGAAGGACTTCAAGGTAAAAATCAACGATTTTACATTGCTGTAACCATGTTGCCTTCTAGATAAAAGATCTAAATCAAAGTTGACAAGAACGAACTAAACAACACCTAGAATAATTCAATAAGTTTCAATTTGATCAAAGTTATTTATAAAATAGCACATAAATAAGTAAATAAACTGCAATACTTTAATGAAACATTATGTTACAATCTGAACAAAAAAGAAATTAACTTCTGAATAGTTTAACTCTTTACAAGAAATTTTTTTAGTCATAAGAGAAATGCAAAAATAAACACAATTATACTTACAACGTTACTTATCATATATTCTCTGATCCGTTTCTTGTAAACCTAAAAATAGGAATATTCACAGAATTCAGTGCTGAGCTTTTAAAGGTCAGGTAAGCTCCTGCTACTTGAGATACAATTGCATTTTCATTCTAGATTGAGCAACTTCATTTGAAAACATTGCAAATACCAATGAGAAAAGCAAGAATAGGATGGAGAAAGTACAGGAGAGTGAATTAAAGAGTAAGATAAAGCTCTTTCTATTACTCTTTATCTCTCTTGTTTTCCAACTGGGGTATCCATATATCTACTCTACAGCGAGACACCTATATCTGTCTTCTATAACTTAAAATCTCAACTAGCATAAAGCCATACCCACTCAATACTACTCCTCATCTCCCAGTTGAGGGTTTTTTTGTCTTGCAAGGTACTTGGTGAGCCTGTCGGTGCTGGCATCATGTAAAAAGCACTGGTGATGGTGCCACATAAAAAGCACCCAATGCACTCTGTAAAGTGTTGGCATTAGGAATGGCATCCAGCTGTAGAAACCATGCCAAAACAGACAATGGAACCTGTGCGGCTCTTGGCTATGTCAGCCCACCAAACCGTCCGACCCATGCCAGCATGGAAAACTGATGTTAAATGATGATGATGATGATGATGATTTCCCCAGTCTCGGTAAATTTGAGACCTTGCCTATGAGAAACTAATTTTTAAAGGAAAAGGATTATATAAATGGCTAAAAGTGAACTACTAGACAGTTGCCATTCAATGAGTATGGACAGATCCTGCAAAAGGCAAATGAATATAATTATTAGTAACAAAGAAACCTCTACATAATTGCTCAAACTGCTAGAAATAGCAACCAAATCTCTCAAATCACACCCCTACTACATAGAAAAAAAAAAAAGGAAGCAGATGTTAAACAATGTAGTCCTAGATGCCTCAAAAAGCACAAAATAACCACAGCTGGAATGTCTTAGATCAGAGTTAGTCTGGGGCTAAGAGCAATAACAAATAATTATATATTCTTTATTTAAACCCATTAAAGTTGTTAGAGAAAGGTTTATTGAAATGTAGCTAGCTAAGTTTATCAAAAGCATGACAAGAAATGTTGATTGCTTGCTCAAAGTTATATAATAATATCTGCAATTTAATAACATCATTTGTTATTGTTTAGCCGCAGATCAGCAGTAGGGTTCAAATGAGTTACAACATTAGCTGAAACCACTGTGAATATATATATTTCTTGAACACGGTTTGCAATGACAGTCAGGGTGTCAAGGCAAAAACTATAGTATAGTAGTTTTCTAGTTTTAACATCTACTTTTCCAGATGACAGTACATGGGTGTAGAATATTTTTTACAGGTGGACACCCTTCCTGTCACAAACCTCATTTGTTTCTGAGATAATAATCTCTGTCTGTAAAGCAACAAACAGTCCAAGCATGTTTTATGCAGAGAAACTGAAACAAATAACACCGGTTGAAAGAGCTTTTTGTTTACAAACATTGCCCAACACGTCAAGACATGTCAAGCAAACCACTTCGTCATAAAGCCTTCGTTTACAAATCTGCAAACACAAGGGAAAGAC
>JAOPUL010005855.1:72957737-72967797 GCA_027564515.1 Octopus rubescens | reverse complement strand
ATGAATTCATAAAATGGATTTCCGATGTTGTAATAAAACAATTGTAACTACAGAATTAAAACTAATACCAAAAAATTCCAGTCTAGGATTTAATAATAAATACACACACATTTATATACATAATAGTCTCTTAATCACTGTTATTTATCTTCTTTTTTTTCCCCAGTTCTAAAAGCCACTGTTGTTATTGTGAGGACAAGTAACAGCACTTTACTGCTTATTTTCAAATATGTCAATTTTACTCTATTTTATGTTATTTCTTATCAATGCTTTTCAATAGGAAATGTTCTGCAAGTGAATTTAGACTAAATTAAAAAGCAAATTAACTTTTGTTTTCTTTTGTGCATCTTTTTAGATATTCATACATTCATCTTTGTTCTGTATGTTTAACTTCGTCTAACAGTATATGGTTGTGTATATATACATTCATACATCATCATCGTTATCATTTTAACATCCACTTTTCCATGCTTGCATGGGTCAGATGGAATTTATTAAGACAGATTTTCTACAGTCAGATGCCCTTCTTGTCACCAATCCATACCTATTTATAATATAATATTTCCCCCATGGCCAGACATATTTTCACAGAATTTTGGAAATGAATGACACTGCTTGTATGACAGTGACACTCATTTACAACTATCATGCAATGCCATGACAAGGAAACGCAGTCACACATATATATAACAGATTTCGTTCAGCTTACATCTACCAAATCCACTCACAAGGATTTAGTTGGGCTCTCCAAAAATGTACAGAGCAAACTGACTTGCATTCTCCAGAGACAATCAACCAGAGGAACAGTAAAAATTTGTAAACCATTTTAGGTTTCTGGGTGAACATATGCACACACACACACACACACACAATATATGTGTGCATACAGATAAACAATAACACATGCACACTTGTGTTCTATCATGACATGCACACAGCGCATGTTTATCCACATGCACACACAGACATACAACATACACATATATGCATACATCAACCAGTTCAGATAAAAACTAACCCCCTCTCCCAAGAGCTGTCTTGACTTAAACAAAAGAGTGTTGCCACTTTGTTAGTGACTGACTTGAATTCTGCAAAGGAAAAAGAACTTAAAATAAATTCTAAAGAAAACTACATACCTACTTACATACATGCATACATGCACACACATACACACACACACACACACACACAGAAACACACACACACACACACACACACACATACATGCTTCTAGAATAATTGATTTTTTTTGCTATATATCTGAGCAGTATGTAATTTTCAGTTTATTTCCTAAGTGAGTCAACATGAAACTCTCGGTTTTTGATTCATTGATTTAACATATCCGTTATAATAAAATAACATGCACTCTATTTTATGTATGGAGTTCTTTTTCTGCCATTTGTAAAAGCACTGATATATATATATATATATATATATGTTTTTTATTTTTTCAATCCATTATGGCTGAACAAAGGATGACCATTGGTTTCGTGTCCTTATGGACGCCTCATCAGATCCAAAGTCACGTCTAACAGTTATCTGTATAAATATCTTCTTAACCAAAAAGTTCAAGACTAAAATGTAAACAAAAGTGAGTAACCTCCCTTTATCCAATCAAGGGGAGTTAAACCGTTAAGTGGCTTCCCTTGCACTGATTAAATTATCCTGTGTCTATCCAGTTACCAAGAAGGTACCTTCTAAGATGCGGGCAGCCTTCACATATTTCTTTACAGTTATTAAGAAAAGTTCCAGAAACAAGTGAGTTTTTTTAGAATCCTAGCTCTTTCAGCCAAGCATAACTTGCATCGTCCACTTTCGTTAACATAGGATCCAGGTTGTTCCAAGATCTTCCAATGTACTGCATATAGTGTACCGCTGTCTTTCAATCGCCATTATGTGCGGCCAGGGATGTCATATTTCGTCTCTCTGGTATCCTAAACGAGGACCTGTGGTTATACAAACGTCACTTAAAAGGTGCTCCAGTCGAGCCGACGTACTTACGTATGTGTGGATTGGTTCTTGTTACGTAAGTCCTGGGATTGATGTTGCCGTTGGTGTTGCCGTTAGAGGAGTCGCCATTGAAGCTGCTGTTTGTGCTGCCGTCTATGGCGGTGTCGTATATGTCCGCGGCCATAGTTGCCATGGTGGTGGAGTTGCTGCGGGCGATATCTGCAGATACGTTGTTGTTGGTGTTGGCGTTGGTGTTGGGCGCGGTATGAGGAGGATGGCGTCATCAGCGATAATCTCGGCCTCATAAACAACGCCCTCGGCCTCACAGCGGCCACCCACTGGGCACTCACTATGCACTCTGCACGAACATCTTGCCTCATTCCGTGGCTTGGGTCTGCTCGTCAGGATCTTCTTAAAGCTGAGAGCACAGCTAAAAGAGACTCTTAGGTTATGCCTATTGAACAAGCGCCCGAATCTGTGCGATTGTGTAAAGTGCTTATCAACTAGCTTAAGGAAAATCCTCCCCATGCAGGTACTGATGTTGAGGGAGAAAGTGGGCGGAGGGGCAAAACCATATAACTTTGCAATGGCGTTTCTTTTTGTATATAGGGGATACGGTCTCTGAGCCCACTGGACGCCAGTGCCTCATTGTAAGCAGGAGCAGCGGCGTCGAATATTTCTTGATTTGAGGATAGATTCGAGATCCTCTTACTAACCCCTTTTACAAGGTTCTTAAATACAATGGATGGGTGGAAGGAAGCTGTGTTTATATAAGACAGCCTCTCGTTTGGCTTACGGTAGGGCTTATATGTGCCTGAGTCTATATCTAGAGTAACATCCAAAAACTTTTACTACAGTGAGGTTAGTTTCTATAGTAATCTTAAGACCTATGGAGTTAAGGGTGCCAATCAGGTATTTCCTAAGTTTGTCGAGTGTATGTCCATTAGCCGCTCTGAAGATGGCAAGAGCATCATCTCTGTAGAGGCTGAAGAGGAACGATGGGAATTTCCTCCTTAGTGTGTCTAGCATATAAAGACCTATGAGGTCGCAAACATCTGCGCTGTCATGGGCAGCCGTCGCTATGTCGATGCAGCCTTCGGGGTCAGTTTGCTTGACCCAGGCTGAGTCTTTGTTAAATAGCACCGTTTTTCTGGTGTGCATAATCACTTCAATGTCCCTATCACTGATCTCAGCAAAGCTTCTAGCAAAGGTGAGTGCTTTCGCTAGTAGGTCCTTCGATATAGACAGGTAAAAATCGACTATATCGAATTGGGTGAACCCTGCTCTGCCTTTACTTTGGCTGGTTTTAAACCAAGCAATAACTTCCTTGGTGCTATGCCATAACGTGAGATTAGAGTCTGCTCTTATGGTGTCATTTATATTCTGCAGAATGTGCTGCTTGCTCGTCAGACCAATCTCGTCTGGCCGGGTTGATGAAGTGGCACTTGGGGTTAGAGGCAAAGTTCGCCTTGTGGTCTTTAATAGTGATAAAGGCGTTCCTCCTAGCTAAAATTTCTACCCTATTGACTATATCTAGACTGGTGGCTAATTGTTTGGCTTCACTATTGATTGTGTTGTATGTGTGGGGGGAAAACGCGTCTGTATTTTTGTGTGATGTTGTTATATGTAGATATATTTTTTTATTTTTAATCCGTTAAAATAAAAAAAATATAATATATATATATATATATATATCGTTTGTAATTACATTTTCATCCTTAATAAATTTAATAAACACCATTTTAAATTTTCAGAAAGTGACGCAAAAGCATTCGAAGGCAAGTAAAATATATTATACACTTCAAAGAGCAACAATTTTTTTAATGTATATATTGCAGCAGCTGTAAATCTGATTTTTAAAAAGCTTAATTCTTTTCCATCCAAACATTTTTTTTTTTTTTTAGAAACTGAATCCATCCCTAATGCTTAAAACATAAAAATACGGAGACTGTTAAAAAAAAATAGGCCATAATGTAAATAAAAAAAAAGAGTTTAGCAGGGACTTTTGTTTTTTTTTAAATGGACTTTCAAATAATGAATAAGTGCCAAAAGATAGTAATATGAAAACATTTGCAGAACTAAAATCGAGAAAAAAAATGTTTTATTTAGGATAATGCGTTTTTCAGCATCTGTTCCTTTGATCGTATTCTTTAATTTATTATGAGAAAGTTAGTTATATATCTACAGGAAATCATCAGCACCTTTCAGACTTTTACCTTACCTTACCCATCCTTCACTCAGTGTTGGTAACAAAATCGTATCAAGATCAGTGCCAATAAAGTAGACTCGGCCTCTCTCTCTCTCTCTCTCTCTCTCTCTCTCTCTCTCTCTCTCTCTCTTCTAATCACTGAAAGAAGGTGAAATGTTGATGCTGTAAGAAATTTTAGTATTAGGAAAGCCTCCTATAGTTGAGAACTAAGAATGTGAACATGTTCTTTCTATGCTATTGATGTTTGGAAAAATGATGTCAGTTTCCTGACAGATGATTTCACTGTTTATTGATCGCTCCTCAGTGAAGACACACCCAGTTTCCTCCAAAAATAACACAAATCAGCTACTGTATAAAGCAGAAGGAAATCGAGTATGTCTTCTCTGTGAAGCAATCAACAAAGCCTGTGTCAGGAAACTCCCCCCTCCCCCTAAACGTCAATAGCATAGAAAGATTGTGTTTACATTCTTAGTTCAACCAGTAGAGCTTTCTCATATTAAAATTTATTTCAGTTCTTCTCATTTATTTTGTGTTGTATGTAAAAATATTGTTTGATGCTATGTTTAAACACTTGTAAACTTGTCTGACTGAATGTTTTGAATTTTAAGATTTGTAAATATAATAAATTTAATTAAATTATGAATTAAAAGCAGCACTAGTAATGTAAACAATATCGATGTCACATACATAGTGTATATGTTTTGTTTATATGCCCATTAGCTGCGGGACGTCACAAGAAACGTATCTTCTTAATGCAGTGTCAAAAAACACTGAAGATCTCAAGTGAGACAACTCTCCCTGGATGAACTAGAACAGTGGATATTGATATTTCACTGTCATACAGCTCTCAGCACTGTATACTCAACTCACCTTGAAACGAACTGAATCGCTAGTCTGAGACATATATGCAAATAGTGTTAAGTCTGTAGCAGAATGGATTGACATAAGTAAAATAAAATACTATTTCTCTGTCTCACTTTTATTAATAATTGTTGTTCGGTCGTAGCAGAGAACATCACTATAAAAATCATGTTTTAAAGCATTGCTCTTATTGGTTAGTTTTGGGGTGCAAATTGTCCCCCAAACAGTTGCGCCAAATTACCCGGTAAACCAATTGGATCACGTGTTCTCTTGGCGGAAAAACTATTCACATTTCTGTGAGCCCACCAATTTCTATAAATGAGTTTGTTTCTCCCTCAAAAAAGAGTCTAACTTGCGATTGACTCCAGGATGCTATCGCTTGCTTGTTTCGCATGACTACACCATGAAATTCATCACTGCGGATATACACCAACAACATCATAAATCAACACACAAGTATAACGCCAAATGCAGCAATATTATTTTCTCCTCACCAATAATGTTTAAATTAGCAGCTTTCACCTGGTGTAGCATAAATGAATCCAAATTAAATTATGAGTTTTTTTGTTTGTGAGGTGTAGTGAAGATTTTTTTAAATGTTGTACAAATTTGTAACAGAAGTAATAATATCACATTTTGTTTTAACGTTCTTGTTGTTGTGATGACAGCGCTTTGAACAAAATACCTGCCAATACTTGTTCCATCAAAGGGAACGAGCTGGCAGAATGGTTAGCACGCTGGGTAAAATGCTTAGCGGCATTTCATCCGTCTTCACGTTCTAAGTTCAAATTCTGCCGAGGTTGACTTTGCCTTTTCATCCTTTCTGGGTCGATAAAAATACCAGTTGAGCACTGGGGGTGATGTAATCGACTAAATCCCTTCCCCGAAATTGCTGGCCTTGTGCCAAAATTTGAAACCAATATTTGTTCCATTTCTCTTGAATTTTGAATTTGAATTCTACTGAGGTCAGCTTTGCATTCCCTCCTTTTTTGGGAGCAACAAAATAAAGTCCCAGGAGGTGGAGTAGTTGAATTGTTGGAGCATTGAACAAAATACTTTTGAGTTCTCAGACATGTGTGATGGACTAACGTATATATTTACCCCATAATATTTTGAGAAAAACTTTTTAAATTCTTCACTACTATAACGTTAAGAACACTGAAAACGCTTAGTAACTTGAACTGACAAAAAATTCGAACTAGGGTGGTCAACTATAGGTCAGAATTAACATCCACCAACAAAAAAAAATCTAAAAAATGACAAGCCTAAAAATATTCTTTCTCTTTCTTCTTTTCTTCTTCCACCACACAACCCATCCCATTACCACCACTGAAATTGACCATAGCAGTCTGAAATCAGAATGGCATCAAAAAAAAGATCCCGATGAAATTGCACTAGTTCATTAGTTCTGTTGCATATGCAAGAGAATGCACTAAATTACATCGAAACATATGTCGATCAAATGAGCAGACTCAAGGTGACTGTAAAATAAATGGACATGAGGAAATGTTTGCAAAAATGAATGAAGGGAAATTCTTCTCAAAATTAGACCTCTCAGAGATATACTTACAAATCCAAGTAAAAGAAGAATGCTCAGAGTTACTAACCATTAATACACACCATGACTTATTTAGAATTAAGCGGCTTCCCTTCAGTGTAAAAGTGACTCCTGCCATATTTCAACAAGTAATGGACACAATGCTGGCAGATTGTGGTTTTACTATTGCCTATTTAGACAATATCCTAATAAAAAGCGAATCATACAAACAACATTTAGAACAAGTAGAAAGAGCATTCGAAAAGGTAAGAGAATACGGCTTTAAGTGAAGTAAAATGTGTGTTTTTTCCAACAAAATTAAATACTTGGGCCAGATAACTGATAAAAACAGACGGAAACTAGATCCATCCAGAGCAACTGTGATAAAGAAAAATATGCCCACACCGAATAATGTGACTATGCTACAAGCATTTTGGGGATTAATAAATTACTACCAAATTTATATTCCCAATATACACAATGTTAGGGCCTCGCTCAATGATTTGTTAAAGAAAACTACAAAATGGTGCTGAACTGATAAGTGCCAGAAGGCATTTAACGATTTAAAAACATTTTAACATCGAACTTATTGTTAGCGCATTTTGACCCGAAGTTGGGTATTATATTGGCTACAGATGCAAGTGATTATGGTATAGGTGCAGTGCTTCTGCACAAAAGATTCCATAGAATTATTCATGGAAGAAGTTTCTCTCTACAAACAGATCATTGTCCACTACTGTTGATATACGATTCTAAAAAAGGAATACCAATACACACAGCAAATAGACTACAGCGATGGGGCACTACACTATTGAATTATGACTTCAAGATGGAATATTTACCGCCAAAGAAACTAGAGCATGTGGATGGGTTGTCCAGACTAATACCGAAACAAGGGGAGCCATTTAAAGATATGGTAATCGCAGTATTAAGAAGGAGAATTAAAAAATGTAATGTGGAATGTAGCACGCGAACTGCCGGTGACCCTAGAAGAAATAAAACAAAATGCGGAAAAGGACAAATTCATAATAGAAATGAAAAGATTACTAAGGACAGTAAATAGAAACAGGATTGGTGCAAAACAAAATCAAGATGTGAACCTATACTCAATTTGTGATAGTGTACTGATGTATGCTCAGAATACTTGAAACACTGCAAAAGAAAATGTTGAGGGAATTTTATGTTGGTCATCCGGGTATCTTGAGGATGAAAGCTTTAATGCATAGCTTCTTGTATTAGCCAAAAATGGATAGAGAAATTGAAAATTTAGTGAAAGGTTACAGAAGATGTGCTCTAGCAGCAAAATTACCAATGATAAAAAGTGAACCGTGGCCACAAGTAGATGTCCCATGGTCGAGACTACACATTGATTTTGTTGGTCTCGTAAATGGTTTGTACTACTTAGTGTCAGTAGATAGTTTCTCTAAATGGCCAGAAATTTGTAAGTGTAAAAAGCCAACCTCCTCACTATGATAAGGTTTCTACATGAGCTATTTGCAAGATTTGGCATCCAAGATACTATAGTGTCTGATAATGGAATGTAATTTGTGTCTTTTGAGTTTAAAAAGTTTTGTAAAATGTTTGCTGTAGAACATATAACTACTGTGCCATACCATCCCAGATCCAACAGACAAGCAGAATGCTTTGTCAATACATTCAAGACAGCCCTAAGAAAGTCGAACAAGGAAGTCATGGATGAGGTAGCTCTACAACAATTCTTAAGAGTGACACCAAATCCAAACACACCAGCAGGTATGTCACCAGTAGAGCTGATGTTTGTGAGGAAAATAAAATCAGTCTTCAACAAATTGGTACCTGGCAAGGAAAGAAAAACTGCAACAGATAATACAGTAAGATATTACAAAATTGGTGTAAAGGTATTTGTTAGGGCATATAAGAACAGAAAACAAAGTTGGCAAGACGGCATGATTACCAAACACATAGGAAGAAAATGGGTGTGCAAAAGACACATAAACCAACTAAAAAAAAGATTTGTCGAGAGCGAAACCAAGAGAATTGAAGAACCAATGGAATGGTTATATGATACTTTTCAAGTACCAACACCACCACAAAGAATTGAACCCAGATGCACAAGCAAAAGAAAAAGAAAATGTACAGAGTTTCTGGAAGTGAGAGCCAAATGAAAAAAATATTAAATTTGTAACTAAAAATTAAAAAAATAAAATAAGGGAGGTGAGGTGATATAAAAATTATTATTGTTAATAAAAGAAATAAAACTACACTCACTGAAAAAAAAAAAGTTAAAAGGAGAGATGTTATGGGGCTAATAATAATGGAACACCCCTCCCATATGACGATTTGGTATGTGCCAGGGTTATAAGACGATGACATAGGAAATTGAAAGGAGACAGAAGTCAGCGACGTCGGTCAAAGATAGTCATGTTTCTTTACTTGTATAACTAGTATACTGCTATACGGAGCAGACGATTATAACAGTCAGACATTAGATTACAACAGTTACGCACCTTCACAGGGAAATGATGACAATGGGAAACAATTAAGGAACTTGAAACATTATTAATTATGCATCGCATTTATTTCCAATATATATATATATACATATATATTTTATATATAAAACTATACATTTTCTTTCTTCTTCATGATCCATACTTTTGGTATTGATATAGCATCAACAGGAGGAATGGTATTCCAGTTTATATTGATTCTGTGAAATCCTTCAGCCACATCCATTACATTATGGGTCTCTTTATAGGGAAGAATTTCATTGGCTTCTTCATCATTTGTCCCAATTAGCAAATGAGTGAAAGTTTGCAATGCCAAACCACCTGGAGGTAGGTTTTCAGTCTTGTTATACCTAAAACAAGATAATCTTTCTGAATATTAAAGGATACATGAAAACAGTTATATTTTAACATATACAAACTAATGTACACAATGTTTAACATCTCATAATCAACAGCAGCAGCATCGTCATCATCATCATCATTTTTACATCTTCCTGTGCTGGTATGGGTTGGATGAGATATATGTGTGCGTATATTATGTAGATAGGGTTATAATCCCAGCTGCATCCTCTTGAAGCACATCTGCTTATTCCAGTACTCCAAAGTCATATGTAGATGTTATATTTGTGTGAGGAGGTTTGCATAAAAGTTGAAAAATACTAGAAAATATTTTTTGCATAGTAATTACATATCAAAACAGGAGATTGGTAAACATTTGGGGTGTTATTTATTCACCATTTCACATGTATATATATGTGTGTGTGTGAGTGAGTGTGTATATATGTGTATGTATGTGCATTTATGCTTATACATATATAGTAGCATGTATATATTTACAAGTATATTTTTACACGCATTATGTGCCTATGTTCATATGTATTTGAATATACATGTTTTTGTATACATGCAGGTTTATATGTATGTGTGTGTGTATGTATGTGTTTATATGTGTGTGTGTGTGTGTGTGTGTGTGTGTGTGTGTGTGTGTGTGTGTGTGTGTGTGTGTGTGTGTGT
>JAOPUL010005855.1:72911650-72922487 GCA_027564515.1 Octopus rubescens | reverse complement strand
CACTCACAAGGCTTTGGTCGGCCCGAGGCTATAGTAGAAGACACTTGCCCAAGATGCCACGCAGTGGGATTGAACGCAGAACCATGTGGTTGGGAAGCAAGCTTCTTACCACACAGCCATGCCGCGCCTATATATATATCATCATTTAATGATGGTGTGATAGATTATATATATTTACTTCTATATTAGTTTTTTTTTTCTTGG
This sequence comes from Octopus rubescens, assembly GCA_027564515.1. Lineage (NCBI taxonomy): Eukaryota > Metazoa > Mollusca > Cephalopoda > Octopoda > Octopodidae > Octopus > Octopus rubescens. Next base: position 72,922,283 of record JAOPUL010005855.1, on the reverse strand, counting down.
TGTTTCTGTCTCACTGCATCCAAACCATTCTACACAACACACACACACACACACACACAACATACATACATACATACATACATACATACAGATGCATGCACACATATGTATGCACAGACGCGGATATGTGGTTAAGAGGTCTGCTTCCCAACTATTATTTTGGGTTCAGTTCCACTGCATGGTACCTTTGGCAAGAGTCTTCTACTATAGCCTGTGACCAGTCAAAGCCTTGTGAGTGGATCTGGTAAACAGAAACTGAAAGCATCCCATGTATGTGTGTACATTACTGTCTCCTTGTCTTGATATCACATAATAGCTATAAACAAGCATCACTGCCATACAAGCCGTATCTTTTGTTTCCAATCTTCCATGATTACATGTCTGGCTATGGAGAAATATTACCGTATTCGAAAACAGGTGGTGATAGGAAGGGTATCAGGCAGCAAAAACATCTGCCTCATAGAATTCCGTCCAACCCATAGAAGCATGGATCTTAAAATGATGATGATGATGAGTAGTATCCGACAGTTGGTATTAAGAGACTAAAGATGTGATTTGACTCAGGTGATATAGCTCAGAGACCAAAGGAAAACTTTTATTAGAAATTAAGAAAAGCTAACAACTTTAGGCTTCACCGACAAGATGATGTCAGACTGAAATGCATAGAACTATGTAAAGCTACTAAACTTATGTTAGCATTAAAAAATAAACTTTAAAACATTGATGATGCTGATGATTAAAATATTTCAGAAATGAATATCTAATATCCTAAAAAGAGCACACAAATCTAACCTAAATCTGACACTGAAATTGAATTCAGTTACAGTTTTAGTTTTAATCTGGTTGAGTTCTCAAAAGGTAATGATTAAACTATTTCCTCAGACACTGAACTGTATCCATGGTTAAAATATTCATTTCCTGCGTTTAGCTTTAATTTGATACCAAACTGAAGCAACGGGAGTCTCTACACAAAGATTCAATCTGCTAGTAACAGTAAAGAAATATCCCTCAAATAATACTCTACCAACTCAAAAGAAAGATAATGAAGTTCCTAACATACAAAATAGCAGAACAGCCATGGCTGGAACACCCTTTAACTACAGGCCTGGAGTTAACATGAGGATACTGTATAATTTTTGAGGGTTCTGTTGGTTTGCAGCATTGAATCTGGAGAAGACAATGGTTAAGATTCAGCTATAGAATTAGATAAACCTCAATGACGTATGCCAAACCATTCTATACATGACAAAATACAAGACATCAACGGACACAAAAGCAAATATTAAACTGAATACATTGCTGACAGATAAATGAAATAATTGTTTTTGAGTAATTAAAAAAATGAAACAAGTGCTTTTATTTACTGTTTTATGATCTAAATAATTATATATTGATACACAGATGAGTCACAAGTTAATGAAATGATTTGAAATTGAGGAAAAGATTGTGTATTTCCACTGTGGCGTATTGTTTCCACATATGTCAGGCCATGCATACATAGAAACCAGGTCCTAAAAACTACAAGATTCTTTTCTTATGAAATAATGGACAAAAACAAGTGAAGATTACTTTTTTCTTTTCTTTTTCTTTTGTTGTGTAAATCCAAAAATTGGAGTAATGCAGCAAATGAAGTTCTCTTTTTTTTATGATTTTTTTAATTCCATTTTTATTTTTTTGTGGGGAATGGGGAAGTTCTTTTGGACCATATGGATTTGAGGTAAAAATAGAAATCTGTCATCAATTATGTAACAGATCAATGTGACACTTTGGATGACATCAAATGACTCATGAATTGTCCCATTCGTAAAGTCCCTTCCAAAGTTACGTCATACATAATAACATCTCCTTCGTGGTCTTCTTCAACTTCCTCAATGGAATTTGTTTTGCTAAATACTGAGATCCACCTTGGTTTCCTCAATATAGTCTTTGAGACACAACCAATATCTTCCAAAAGTCCCAATAGTTCCTTAATGGGTACTGGCTGCAAAACAGGATTGTACTTGGCAAAAATTGTTTCTTCAGACACTCCAGGCTTGGACATGATGAAAAACATAAGTGATTCAAGCATCGTCTTTAATACATTTCTATTGAGCAAACCTTCAGGCTTTCTCCATGGACGGCAGAGTACACGCACTTTTTTGTATGTACTCAATGAAGGTGCTGTACAAGAAGTATCTTCATTCAATGCTAGTCTGGCAGGTTTCTTCCTAACTCGCTTACTCATTGAAAAATTACCTGCTGTGCTTGGATTTTCAAGTAAAATGACATCATCATCTTCACCATTGTCATATTCTTGTTCTGGAGGTTGAGAAGTACAAGTTGGTATTCGGTTGTTGCTAGGCAACCCAAATGTACTGCTGTTTGAACTACATGATGGTGTTGACTGATAGCTAAGGTTAAGTGTGCAATTGGAATTACATTCAGCTTCAAGCTGTTTCAATGCATTTAAAGCAGCATCACAAGCTGATGCACCAGAATCTGCAATATTTGATTCATCAAGAGATGTGAAAGATTTGGTGTATTCCTCTTCTGGGCTAGAGAGTAAATCAGAGAAACAATCGTCAATATTGTTCTGATCTGATCGGCCACGAGTATTTTTAAATGCATGTATAATCCATGGACGTGAATATTTAACAGAAACATATCGTTCTACTGTGACACCAACTTTTAGGATCAGTTGATGTTTTTCAAGGACATTTACACACCTTTTGACTTGTAACCACCGATTTTGGAAATGATACTGGAGATCATATTTTCGGATTCCCATGCTTTGCTCTCTTTCGATAACACTCAATATTTGCTGTAGGAGACCAATATCACGAGCTGATATATTAGTCTGCTTTCGAAGATTATCCCAAATTGTAGATACTTCTTCTGGCTGTGGTACTAATTGATATTGTTTCCTTATAATGTTCTTAAAGACTTTTTCGGTGATCCATAAAATGTCCCCTGATGACGATGCAGACTCCACAAGTAAAACATCTTTTTCAGTATTACCATGAAATTTAGGTAACAAAGAATTAAGAAGACTTATTTTAACAACACAACTGTTGATTACAAAGTTATCTTGTGGGTTTAATTCACGCAGGTTCAAACCTGTGATATTTTCAGATCGAGCAAGGGACAAAGTCACACGAGAAACTCTAGCATTTGTTTTCCTGGGCAAATGATGAGGTCTGATTACCAAAGGTTTTGATGTGTTGGAAGGGATTGGCTTGCTTTTTGATGCACTAGGTCCAGAATCATCATCTGTTAAAGAATCTTTGTTTATACTCTCTTCCCGTGGCCTCTTCCGACCACTCTGTTGAATTTCTTGAGAAACACTTTCACATTCTGTAGAAGATTCATTTGCAGGAGACTTTGGAGAATTCTCGGAAACCTGGAGATCTCCTTCAGCAACAGAATCATCTTCAGGTTCATTTGTTTTAGGAACTTTCCCTCGACCGATAGGATTTGATTTCAATCCTTCAGGATCAAGGACAATAATTTTATCAGGTATTGTTACATCAAACTTAGCTAATTGAAGGCCAACAATGGAAACTATAAAAGCTGCATATCCTCCTTTTGGTACATCAGACACATTGTAACCTTCAGTTGAAGCAGATTCCACCAAATCAACCATCTCAAAGATGTCAGAAAATAAATTAGGAGGAAACCTACTAATAAAATAATAATTGTATTTTTGGCTCAGTTGGTGAGTATTTAAGGAAGAAAGGTCTGCCTCTTTCTGTTTGTTTTTAGTTACTTTTCTCTTAACTCGAGTGATCATACGATCTGACTGCATTTGCGCAAACACTTCATTCATTAAGCTCTCTGGATACTGGTTAAATAAACGGAACATTTCATGTGCTCTGCCTTGTTTATCATTCAATGATAGGTAACTGTGTATAATATTATGCAAGACTGTAGCATAGATATCATCCACTCGAGTAATATCCTTAGGTTCAGAGACTTTCTTCCATTTACCAATTTGGGTTAAAATGTAGTTATTGTTAAGTTGATTCAGAGAATTAGGAAGATCACATCTTTGTGTGTATTTATCTGAAGAAAATTTTTCAATAAGTCGGTTTACTAGATCCTCAAATATTTTGTCAGTTTCATCATCCTGTACATATTTAAATCTCTTGTAACCGAAATCTTCCATAAGTTTGGAGTCATGCAATGCTTCTTGTAGAAATGCAGAAACATTAAGGACTGTTTGAGGATTCTTCAGAACAAATGATACTCTTCGCTGGCATGCTTTTGACGTTTTATCTTTAGCATAATCTGGATATTTATCCATAAGTAAATCTCGAATCTTGGTCCAAGAAACAATCATACGACTAAGTACATTAGGTCTTCTATTTTCCATGAAAAGATTGGCAACTTTGCACAGAAGCAAAAAGCTGTCTTCCTGCTGTGACCAAACAACTCTTTCTTTGGTTTTACTTTTTAAAGCTAATTTATCTCGTTCATCATAAATCTCAGTTCGTTTACGAGCTTTCTTTTTTAATCCTTTGTTCAAATAACCAAATAATTTCCGTTTTTTTGGTTTGGGAATTTTTGACAAAGGAAATTTTGATTTTCCTTCTTTGTCATTTGGATTTTCAGAGTCATTTTTTTTCCCAAAAGTTTCAGCAGCCTCATCATTTTTATCAAGCGCCAGTCTCCTTTTTGGTCCAAAAAGTCGAGGAAGTCTCTGGCTAAGAGAATTCTCTTCAAAGATAGTTGGATGTAAGGGCGATATTACATCACAAGATTTTTTATCTACTCTTTTTTCTTTAACAATATTCTTCCATTGACTGGTCTCAGCATACCAAAACCAATTCCGAGAGATATGGCAAAATAGAGAAGAGTCGAAGCCGGCAGCACCTAATCCATCACCAGGTATGGCACCATTATCAACAACTGTATCCGGTGTCTTTGCAGATTGAGCATCAGACAAACTATAAGAGACTGGGGCTACACCATGTTCTTCTTCCCATTTTACTTCATCAACCACTTTGTGATATCTTCCTAATGGAGTATTCAATGCAGTGACTCTAAAACAGAACCAATAATTTTCAAGAACTTCCCAGCTATCTAAGTGAAAGGATTCGATTGGAAATGTTTGTCCTTCAGGTGGGCGTACCTGACAGTAGCCAACAACAGAACTTTTCGTATCAACCAGTTTAGCATTTTTGTGAAGGTAAATAAACACTTGGTCTTTCTCTTTGAGGACTTGATCTCCAAATGAGAGTAACCCCATTTGACAGAGTAATGTACAAACTTCATAAAACGTAAATATGTAACGACGAGCATAGAGGAGTTGCTGGGTAAGTTTAAAAGGCAGGTAGGTTATAGGATAGTAGCGTTTCACAGGATCTGCAAGAAATTCTTTCAGACCATTAATTTTGTATGGAAGAGAGACTATTTGACAAAATAACTGTAGGGGTAACAAAAGCAAAACGTCACTGATAAGACACCAGCCGACCTGGAATCCAGAATGTAGAGGCAAAGGAGCAAGATAACGCCGCCATGAATTGTCATCAACGTACACAGGAGGGACACTTTCAGTTGATTTTATGTTCCACTCCACATTACCATCAACATCAGTCTCAGGTATCAGAGCCTGAGGTGAATCATAAGTTGTGGTAGTAGTGATGTCACTATCAGGGTCGGCTTTCACCTCCAAAGCAGGATCTTTACGAATTTGGTCATTCGGTATGGGTGTCTTGTTTCTATTGGCATATATCAAGTACCACAATAGTTTGTGGACAGTTTCAGCCTTACGAAACTTTGGTAAGACACCATACTTTCTCATATATGATGGATCATAACGCATATCACATGCTTTCATCTTGCTTCGGTGGTCATGCAGTTTGCGCACACTATCTTGGACACTAGGAGGCATATCTTTCATAAGCAAACGGCTGTTCATCTTCATACGCTCAGATTCACGTAAATGCTCTTTGCAAACCCCAAAATATTTCAGTTTAGCTTGTTCTATAGCACTCTTCACAATTTGATGATCAGGTGTGATACTGGGATCACAAATGAACGTTAATTCTTTTTGTTTATTATCAGTTTTAATTATGGTTTTTATTAACCGGATTTGTCCATTCTTTTGGAGACGTCGCAGGATACGGTCGACAGATTTCTTGTCAATTTGAGTTGATTCACCCATGGCTTTTTCTTTATTTAAAATCATATTCTTTAAAGCAAATGTCTTATCAACTAGTTTAGCTTCTTGAACAGCTTCAATGATCCAATTGGTCCGCTGAAGGACCTTTGAAGTGAGGCGTGGTTTTTTAGTATCATCCTCTTCCTGCATATTCATTACAGGATCAACAGTAGCATCTTGTTGATTGGTTCCACTTGAATTAGTGTGTGGGGCTGAATCTTTATTATTCTCATCAGATGTTAACCCCTTCTGGGGTGTAGATTTAAATGGAAGTTTGGGAGTTGACTTTATCAACTGTTCCATTTTGTTCCTTTCTTTTTCTAAATCCATATGTAATTTACTGGTGTTGGCAAATTTATAGGAGATATACATGGCTTTACGCTGTCTGCCAACATCTAACATAACTGAGTGAGATGCTTTGGTCCTAGTCAAATACTTTAGGACACTTCGGCTTTCAAAAGTTGAAATGTTCATACACTTCATCATATCTTTAAGAGACATGCCCCCAGGACCAGCACATTCAAGTAAATCATTTGCTTGTTGGATAAATGGCCTTTCCCACAGTAATTTTATTGGCTCCGAATTGTTTTTCTCATCTTTAGTAACTGTCGCAGTATCTTCTCCCTCTTCGTCGCTTTCTATTTCTTCTTCTTCATCATCTTCCTCGACACCATACTCTCTCATCATCTGAATCACACGAACTGTTTTCTCCTTATATTTTTTGTTTTTCACATTCTCAATGACTTCCGAGTCTGGATACATATCCCTGTAGTTCATATTAAATATCCGCACATATCTAGTAGAAGCCCGACACAGCTTCTTGAAGGACTGATCATCAATCCCGATATCTTCCTTACAAATAGCAACCTCTTCTTGGTGGCTGTATTTGGTCTTCAAGTAGCTGGTGAGGCGTTCTAGTAGAACCATGTACCGAGATTTCTTTTCAGAGTAAAATCGAGGTAGGTGTAATAATCTAGTGTGGACTTGTTTATTTACAACATTGGTCATAGCAAATACTTGCTTACGGACAAGTGATAAACGTATTAGTAACTTAAAATAATGAAACATAAGTTTTGGCGAATCGCTAAAAACAGCTAAACTGTTGTGTCCTCGGGTGAGTTCCCCAATATAACGGGAACGACCAATTCTTTCTAAGATGCAATATGGTAAATCCAACAACCTCATATTTGGGTCTCTGTCTGGTCCAAATAGAGACATACTTCGTAAATTCTGGGATGCAACAATAACCATTCTCTCGCCCCATAATGCTTCAGCTTCTTCTAGACTACAAAGTTTTTGGTAATCATCAGAGCGTATTTGATTTGTGATATTTAATCGAGTTGAATAAGTGGAACATGAACCTTGGACACATGGGTTATCTTTGACTACTTCAATAGGATAGCAGTCGACAATCTTGGCAGCTTCAATCCATTGACCCGTAGAAGGGTCTTGGTAATCAAAATGGTTGATGGTAACAAGTGGGAGGCGGTCAGTTGGGAGTTCATAGAACTGAAGTTGATCTTGAATTACTAAAGAATTCCAGATAAATTCTTTAGACTGATCATCTATTTTGAAAGCAAAGTTTGGGCGGTCTTTAAGTCGTATCCATAATGTGTTAAGTGTTGTCCCATCTAACCCTTCTAAAGCCACTTCATCCAACAGATCCCCAACAAAGTCAGCAGCCATGTTGGAAACCTAAAAAATGAGGAAGCAAAACTTTATTAGATTAAACTGGAAAAATAGTGAGAAATTTAAGAGATTTAAATAAAAAAGACAGTCACAAAGCAAACGGCCTAAGTATAACATTAAGAAATGCAAAAGAAATATGTTTAACAAAATACTACCAGTTTTAAAGTGAATCAAATATTAACAGTCCTATACATATTTAGTAATATGAACTACTTATGTTTATTTTATTGGATAATTTCAATAGTCTATATTTCTATTCTTGCTTATTTTTACATATTTAAAAATAGTTAAAACTGTATGCAAAGTTATTTGACATGTGTTTCCTACAAATTTTCACTACAAATAATTTTCTAGTTAGCTGCCACAGATCATACTCAAAATTTAAGATTTATATTTTTCAGTTTGAAGGATTGTACAAGTACAATAAAATATATTAACCATGCAATAACTATTTCTCTGCCTTCTATCAACTCTTGTCTTAGCCTCCATTCTGTTTTATATTAACCCATTAGCATTCAGATTACTCTATCAAATGTAATGCTTATTTATTCATATTGTTTTAAATTAACCATACATAGTCTCAAAGCTTTGAGATTTCAATGATGTGATTGTTTATTTTTAGAATGACATTGTAGGGTAGGTGTGAGAGGTTGGATCTGGCTGGTTTGAACATAAAACAGGTAGAATATTTGGGCCAAATATGGCTGGTTTCAATACTAAAGGGTTAAACACTATCTTATTAAAACTGGAGGTTTTCACCTTCTGAAAAGCCTTTTTTCAACCACATAAATCTTGCTCAATAAGGGCAATGAGCCAATTGGGTTACTTAACTTGCTAACAATAGCAGTCAAATCTCCCTTAAATCACACACTATTGTCTCAAAAGATGGAATAACTCATTAAATAATACAACCTTCAATCTATGTTTCTCAAAAGAGATTGTATTACCCTTTGGAGGATGAAAATTTGGGATGGTGCTGGTTGTGACCATTTATACTTTATATTAAAGATTAATACAGATGATGAAAGAAAAAAAACAACTGCTTTACTTTGTAATGGAAAGGGAATACTGTAGACAATTTTACAAGATCAAAAGGAGTAGGTTATAAAAGAAATGGTTGAGAACCACTGTCCTAGATAAATTGTTTGAAAAGACAAGCTGGTCATGTTTGGTATACCACTGACTGTAAGCTTGCTCAATCAGAGTTGATCTTGGGCTAAACAACAACAAAATCAGTTTATTTGGATTTCGAATTTTACCTTAGAACCTTGCCTAATTATTCCATAAAAAGGCTATGAACTTCATCCCTCACAACAAGCTAACAGTCACTCTAACTTCATAACCCTACTGGGTCTAAATAGTCTTTGTCTAGTGATTGAGAAGAATGGGTGGAATGGTTTCCACTGCATTTTTTCAATCCTGCAATGATAGTGGGATTGAATTTACTATTGCAGGCTAACAAATCTCACTACTTACAGTGGTGAACAATAGCAGCCAGTAGTAGCAGGCAATTAGAGCAAGGTAAATTCAACCATAGAGAAATAAATGTCATGACTACAGATACAATCCAGTACTCCAAACACTATGATAACTTACTTTAATCTACATAAAACAAAAAAACAATTCAGACTATGCAAAAAAGAGTTATAGCCAATTTATTATGGATCCAATTCAAGCTAACATTTTAAAGATAAGTTTGTATTCCAGCTGTCCTTCATGTAAACAATAAAAAGAAATCTTTAGAATGTTTTTATGAAATACTTTCATTCTTTTCTACATCCTACTACATTTTAAACAGAATTATATTTAGAATTCCAATTATTTACTAGTTAGAGGAAGTAACTTTTAACCTTGCCTTAATTAGCAGTTATACTTTTCTAGAACATAAAAGCAGAATAGTCAAATGGATAAGTTATTAACTACCTGCCTATGGATCACCAGTTCAAATCCATTGTGGGTGTTTTGTTGAGTTTCTGAGGATGTGTTATTCTACATTGCCTTGGTTCATCTGAAATAGTCACCATATCAAAGGGAAGAAAATTACCTATAATAGACTGCGGTTTTATTCCAGGTGCAATTTATTTCTGAAACTGGATTCCCTATATAGCTTATTGTAAATAATACACTTCACTGTTTTCAAATACTATTATGAAAAGGTACTATTCCTTGCATGCCCACTCTGAAGAAACATTTGTTTTGTCAATAAACCTGCTCAGAAATTATATTCAGTCTGGCACCCAGAATGACTATATTTCAGCAAGCCTATCTAGACATTGTGTTTCTTCATGCATTTTTATCAAATTTGGCTTAATGTGACACAGAAGCATGCAAGCCATAAAGACAAGGAAGAGAAGACTAGGGAGGAGAATGGGAAGATTCATGGACATAACATTAAGTGTAGGCCAGTTAATTTGTGGATGCAGAGGTTGAACACCAAATAGTTTCTGACAATGTCTGAATATATTTGTATAAAGAATAATGTCCTTAAAAAGGTTACACACACCAACAAAACAGATCATTTCACACATGTATGTAACAGAGACAGACAATGGGCAAACAGATAGACAAACATGTAAGAGCTAGAAGCACATTCAAATGGGCAGGCAGGCAGTTAAAATGATTTGGCAGAAAAATAGATGAATATATGTCACACATACACACAATGGGTTTCCTTCAGCTTCCATCTATGAAATCCACTAAGGCTTTGGTCAGCCTGGGGCTATAACAGAAGACACTTGCCCAATATGCCATGCAGTGAGACTGAACTTGAAACCATATGGATGGGAAGCAAATTTCTTAACC
>JAOPUL010005855.1:72884123-72896281 GCA_027564515.1 Octopus rubescens | reverse complement strand
TGGGATTGAACCCAGAACCATGTGGTTGGGAAGCAAGCTTCTTACCACACAGCCACGCCGCGCCTATATATATATAATATACATATATGCATTATTTCTATGTTTATATACACACACAAACACAAATATATATGTAAAAGCAAGCATAGAAATATATATATATATACTTATGGAAGTCTATATGTGACTATACATATGTATGGTATTATACTTAAAATGGACTTAGATTATTCTCTGTGTGTATATATATAGATACACACAACACGGACAAGAAAATACACATATAAGACAAAGTAGCTACTTGTCAATCACGATGTTTTTTTCACCAATACACCCCCAGCCATCCCCCATCAAAGGGGTGAAATAAATAAAAAAAGAGAAGCTAAATCCGGAAAGGTGTCCGAATACCTATGAAGGTATAAAAGTAACAACTGCTAAGGTAAGAATCCTAATAGAGGAAACTTCACGATTCAAAAGGGACCACAAATACATGTAACTATTTGACAGTTGTAAACAAGAAGTCCTCAAGTGTCTGAATACTCCGGCTATTTCTGCTAATATTAGAATGAAAGGCAATAAAAATAAACTGAACGACATGTTATGTGTGTGCGTGCATGTAAAAGAGGATGGAGGAGCTAGAAAAATAGCAAAAGCATGAAATTTCCACATATAAACGTGTTGCCTGCAACACAAGAGCATTCTACCTAAAAAGACATATTGGATAGCATGGTCCCAGGTACACCATCTCTGTAAACAGTGTAGATGTCCGTGGCTGAAATACAAGGGAGCATTGGAACATTTTCCACACACATACATAAATACACCGTGTATTTACCTTTAACCTCACTACTTTACAAGTCATAGTTAATCGGAAGACAACAGCAAAAGTCATATAAAAAAAAGTAAGAAGTGACCACTTCGTAACTTAGTTTTTACATTCATGCCTTTCATTTCAACTTCTCTAGAAATTTTTTTAAAACATTATGTTTTTGGTTTGGGCTTAGAAATTTGTCTATTTCATACGAGGGGAGGAAAACTATAAACTACTGTTAATAGAAGTAGTAGTAGCGCCAAATAAATATTTAATGGTAGGCGGAAGCAGTATCACTGTCCTTTACTCCTACTAAGGAAATTCCACGCTAAGTTTATAGTGCCTCGTTTACCACCAATCGACTGACTAGTAGATAATGAGTATGATCGGGCCGGTGTTAACACTTTCAGATTTCCAAGAAAATACCAGATAGTTTTGTCTTTCAGTAATCAGATTACTTTTCCAAGATACTAGAATAGTTCAATGCTTTCCGAAGTAATAGAAAATAGCAGGAACGTCTTTTAATTTCATCGTACCATTTAAAAGAAGGAAGGTCAGGATACATTGGATAATGTAGTCCGACATACATCATATTGTAGAAACATCTATAAGCAAAACGCTTCAATCATCCATTTGGAAGTTTGTGGGAAAATGCTACATCGTCAACAAACTACACAAGGAAGAAAATAAGCAAAGGGTGGGTGATAATAAAGAACTTATTTACAAAACAAAGATTTCTTTTGGCTAGATCTTGAGAGAGAGAGGGAGGGGTGAAGTTGACCTCAGTAGGATTTGAACTCAGAACTGATCGAAACGGAGACCCTGCGTCTAGCCTGCTAAAAATAGCAGGAAAATCTCCCTCATATGACTGCCTATTGTATTGAAAATGGAAGTATACGTTGGATTAATATTTCACAGCAATCCCCGAGATGGACGGGATGGTTTATGACTGGACGTGGTCGGTTAGGTTTGAACTAGGGTTAAAACAGCAACAATAATCATCAATATTGATTTCTTTGGATTTTGTACACGGCCAATTTGTTAAAACATAGTATGAAAATGAATTCAGCCGAATGTATAACGAGTATTTCATCGCAACTCAAAGAACAAATGAAAACACAAAGAACGTCAACAGACGAGATAAACTTCTTTAAAGTACTTAATCAGGTGCCCTACCATTTTTCACAATAAAGGATTATTTTACAAACCATTATTTCTTACTTACGAGGTAGAATCGAGACACCAAGAGCGAGAAGTTAGCTTAAGATATAATTCGGTTTTGATTCTTAGTTATAACACTTTCACTTCTACTATCTCATTTGCGGTATGTGAGAAAAATATAAAAATCATCGAAAGAGTTTTCAAGCTTCAGCAAGAAATAGCAGCCAAAATATAAATCACACCCAACCGTCTTAAAAAAAAAAAAGAAAAAAGAAATCAGTGGATAATGCAATCCTAGATGTACAACGTTTGAAAACAAGAGAGTAATGGTCACAATTGGAACGCCTTAGATCACAGGTTTGTCTGATCAAGCTAACCTAGGGTTAAACAACATTAGCGTCACACAATCCAATTCCCCCTAGAGGTCTGAGAAGTTTAAAGTAAATAAACTGCGATTGAAATGCCAATCAACAATAAATCTGAACGCAGAGTTCATATTTTAGAAAATTCCCCAAATATCATATTGAGAAAGAGAGCGAGAGAATAATATAATGGTAAGAATAAAATGTAATCCTCTTAGGTAAATGGAACATATTGCCAAAGACTTTGTCACAGTTAGGAACCCCAATAACAGAGAACTGCCGACGTAACAAAGATAAGTATTTAATAATACCATGCAATGTTATAGGATTGTGACTTTTTCATTTTCGTAATCAAGTTATCCATCAATAAATTGGCCCTGGTGACTGTCGAGGAAGAAAAGAGAGAAAGAGAAGTGTTCACTTTTCGCGAAGACGAGAGAAGACCATTCCACTTAGTGGAGTGAACTAGCTTCCATCCAATATTGAAACTGAGATGTAGACTTGATTCACCGGGAGCTTACCTTGTTCTCACAAGCACTCAGTAATAATATATTACATAAATATAGAAATGATCTGCAAGTTAAATGCAGGTATTTTCGCTCATGAGCGAGTTTGAACCAAACGCATGAGCGAAAACACTTAGGGATATTAAAGATAAGTTTCGAGTGAATCTGGATAGGCATTTGAAAGAGGGGAGGGATAGATAATGTGTGAGTGTGTGCTGTCAATATGTTGGAGTGACGTTGCATGCATAGGTTATTTAAAATATAAACAAAAAAGCTCGAAACAACGAAATTAAAAGGCAACAACTAACGATATGTGAAATTGCGATGACTTTTGACCAGACAGAAAGCCGATTTCTTTCTACAGAATGATGCGTAATGGATTGAAAAGACACCCAATTGATTGTGGTTACCGAACCTGATGAGATAACCCCCGCAGGATTTGAACACAAGAACGGTCGAAGTACAACGGCACTGGACAATATATCAATATCAAGTCAGCTCTTAACTGCCTACGCCATTTCCACAGCACTTGCCATAAAACCAATAACAAATGTAATAACACAATAACAACAAGTGTGACCGAAATAAGCATTTCTTTCTCACGTAAACACGGATAGGAATATGAGACCGCACAGTATCCATGCCTTTTTCAAGAGTATTAGACAGGTAGACGAAAGTGAAATAGCTACAACAGTGATTAGGAACCAAGTTTCAGAACCAACTGGGTAAGAGCTTGCCTCTAACTCGACGGCGCAACTGAGAGAGAAAAAACAAGCATTAAACTTATGGTTATTGCTTTTGGCTATTTTTCTTCTTTCTCACTATATATATATATATATATATAAAGTAGTAGATAGATAAGAGAAAGAGAACAGTGAATTACGAACACTAACCTGGACTTACTGGCATCCTGGGGTCATCTAAGCTTGTCAATATGATCATTATTATTGATTATCCTCATCAATTTGCTTTCCCTCCAATTTTCATATCAAAAACCAATAAACATTACAAGCGCAAACAATATTACAGCTACTACACTTTATAAAGGTTATCAGATGCCATTATATTTACGTGTTTTTGAACGTCACACCATTTATTAGAAACTTTCAAAATCCTTATCAGAGTAAAAAGAAACAAAAGAAAGAAGTTATAATAAATAATAATGGCATCTATAATATATATTTATTCTAAAACTAGTCCCGATTTTTAAAAAAGAACGAGAAAAAAATAAGAATAGAGAATAAAAAGGAAACTACGTGTGTGTGGCAAGAGGCCATACTGCAAAATTCGATCCACCATACTTGTGGTTCGTAAGTGAAATGTAGGAAACTTCATTTATGTCTGGAGTTCAGTATTTTCAGCAGCTTCTTGGGGTGAAATTATTTGCAAAAGAGCGATTTCAAAACATAGCAATAATTATCTGATTACAGATGGATTAAATTTAATGGCTTTGTTTTTAAAGAATGAGAGAAAGGAAACATCGCCAATATATTTATTTATAAAGGAGAGAGCGGTAAGCAGACATTAAGCAATGGTCAAGTCAAAGGCGGGTACCAGGACAGTTTAGGGTTGAATTTGGTCGTGGAAATTGAGGCTCATAAAAAATAATTGCAAATTCAGCATACGAAATACAGATTTGAATATTAATTATAAAAAACAATGCATTATTTGTTTAGTGTAAATCAGTTAAGAACTTACCAAATGAATGGAGATAAATTGATACCATCAAGTAAATGAGGCCGGATTTAGCTAATGTTCGAAACTACAGAAAGGCCGCTTAGTAGGTACAATTAGAATAATCTATAATGTATTATCTGGATATTCATCAGGCCAAAGTAAGACAAAAAGGGTTCAAAATTTAAGTATATACGCATATGTTTGAAGATTTTGCTTTGTTTTATTTCATACGCAAGTCTTCGTGCTATATAACGCAGGAAAATTATAAAAACATAATAAACCAAAACGTATATTACTTTCAGCATTTACACTAGTCGCTTACATCATTTACAAAGAACTTTTGCAAATACAATTTATTTTATTTTATTTCTAAGTTGATTTTTTTTTCTTTGCAAAAAAGAATATTTAATAAGCATAATAAATATTTAAAACGTTATTGTTTATTAAATATTATACTTGATTTTATTTTTTTTTCTCTCTTTGTTCTTTTCCCTGTAGAGTTGCGTGTCTTTAAACTCCTTGCAATTGAATTGACAGAAACGTGGAACCGGTCGGAGATTTTATTCTCGGTCTTTGCTGTCTTTAACAAAGCCGGTAAATATATTTTAATAAATACATTGTTATTTATTATTTTTATTTTAATTTAACCAAGCTGACCGACTAATTCAAATTTAATAATGGACATTTTATTATCTATTTCGTTTTTTTTATTCATATCTGTCTTCTTTCGATATTGCTACTAAAATATTATCTACATTCCAAGTAAGATACAAACACACACACATATATATATATATATCTCGAAATCATTGTAATAAATTGCTTAAGTATGTATATCCAATAGTAAGTACAACTTAAAAGTTCTACATATTATAGTGACATTATTATATCTGTCTGCATATGTAGACCTAAATAACGAATTCTTACCATTGGGTAACTCGATTCCATTTTCTTGAAAAAAAGATTATCATTCCTAACATACTTTAATTATGAATTTTGATTTGGTTTTCAAATATCACTTTATCATCCTGCAGTACTGTTTAAATATATATATATATCTATATATATATATATATAAAGTAGGTAAATTAGATCTTTGATAAGCTAATTTTCAAATTGATATCCTCGTGGGGCTGAATACCTATATATGTGCGCTGCGGTTTTAATTTGCTTTGAGAATTTCGTTCAAAGTATTATTACTGTTAGCAATGGTGCTCAGACATTGTGTTGCTGTGAAAATTTTACACTATGATCTTACATGTAACGAATAGGAATTGATATACACACGCAAATACTCTTCCAAATATTGTATTTGAGTGTCATGTGTATGTCTGTGCGTGTATATATATACACACACAGTGAGAGATAATGTGTACCTAAATGTAGCTGTATACATTTATATATATTTATTACTCACCTAAATATATACATATGTAGTGGAGTAGTAATTTGATAAATCTTTGAAATTAAATTTAAGTGATTTCAATCGATTACAAACGTTATGATAAACGTGTATTAAATAAATACAGGAATTCCACCCCCTCCCCGTGTTACGGCAGCTATGCGTTCCTCAAACATGTAACACGAAATCAATTTTTCTCATTGATTTTCATGTTAGAAAGTGATGTCTTTCGAAAAAAATGACTACAAAAAAAAAAGCAACACGACCGCTTTTATGTGTGAAAATCATTTTTGAAAACACAGTACAATATGTATACATAAAATGAAATTGAAGAGAAATACGTCAAGGAATATATAAGAATCATATCGTAAAAGGTAAGTTCTTACCACAAAAGATGTTGACTACTCTATGAATGATGGTGGGAGGATGAGGGACACAATCTTCTAATAGTTCATCAACAGCTACTTGAGGGGCGAAAATCCTATGCAAAAGTGTATGATGTTTATGGCGTGTCAGCTCTTCCTTTGTACAGTTCATTGAAGGAATTGAGTTCGTTGTAAACTCCTGTAATTTTCATGTTACGTTCAAAATTAGGGTTGTTGTCAGCAAAAACTTGAAAACCTTCCTCTTTAAGTGCCAACCCTTTAGCAAAAATCTTTGCAATCAATTTAAGTGAAGTTGGTGGCCTTTCCACATTCTCATCTGTATTCTCAGATTGATCTTGTTCTAACTACATCATCTCGTTAGATCAACTTTATGGGACACTAGCAACTCAACCACATCATCCTTTATGACGTCTTTCAAACCCTACATCATTTGCCAGTATCACCTCTTGCCAATTTTGACGTTGACTTTCTGCTTGTGGAAAGCTTGTTAAATCACAGATACAGTCTGGCCATATATTTTTCCCAAACACCATTCAAGGGTTGAGGATTTCATTTCATTCCATGATTCAGCTGTTATCCACAACATCCATTATGTCAACTTCTCCCAAAAAGTTTATCCTCTCTGTTAACTGCTTTCATAAGCTTGGAAGTTCTCATACTACTTACCTTAAAGTTAGCTATCACACCTTGATCCATTGGCTAGAGCAAAGAAATTGTACTCTTGGATATATTCTACTGTCACATTCTGAGAAAGCTCATTTAAGTTCACTGAGTGGCTTGGTGCATTGTCTTAAAGGAGCAATGCTTTGTTAGAAACACTAACTTTCCACAACAGGACAAAAGAATGTTAGTAAACCTCTCATGGGAAAAGCTCTTGGTTATCCATGCCGTCTTATTTGAACACCAAGTCAGAGGCAAATTAAACCTTGGGTTTTTAGAATGATACCCGTTTAGAGGCTTTCATTTCATATCACCAGTGGTATTTCGTCTCAGAAGAACCCACAGATGATTTTTAGAAGCTTTAAATCCTGGTATTGACTTCTCTTCTCAAGAAATAAATATTTTAGCTGAGCTACTAGAAAAGAGCAGTTTCATCAACATTGTATACTTATTCTGGTGTGTATTCCCCTTCAGCAATCCCTTTTCTTTCAGTTGCTCAAGATAATTAGCAGCTGCAGCCTCTGTATCAGGACTGGCAGCTTCATTTTTATGTTTTAAAAATTCAAGCACATTTTAAATCTTTCAAACCAGTTTTTACTAGCCAGAAATGGTTTTGCATTAGAAGTTTCACTTTTTTTCTCTAAATCATTATGCAAACTTTTGGCATTTTCTTAATTACCATTGTGCTTATTGGCACAATATGTTGAGTCTGATCCTCCATCCATATACAAGAGTTGCTCCATTTTAAGCATCACATTAGATCTATGAAAAAAATAAGGTCTGAGCTGTTAATAGAATAACTTTTTGAACACTTGACTTGATTTGTTTCTTTGTTATGTATTGTTCCTACTGTAAATGTTGCAAACTTTGTTTTGGCAAAGCAGCTGATTTTTTTTTCTCCCACATCAAGATTTTTAAAAGATTTAAATATCCAGTGTATACTTCTACAGTTCCTTTTCACACTATTACCTTCAGTTTCATTTGATGGCTTAAACTGTTTTGTGAGAGAAGAAATTGTCTTATTCCTATGGATGTAAGAATGGAAAGGGTGACGAAGTAAGGTGAAAGAAAATGATGTATGGTTACAGTTTAAGGGTTACCAGATTCATGGGCACTTCTGACTTCACACACACAATTATCACATTGTTCTTGTTAATTGTATTGTTGCTGCTGTTTAGTCTCAAGTCAATCCTCATTGACCTAAGATCAAAGACATTTCATTCAACATTCAAAACACACTAGAGTACTACATTATCTCATGTGATTGTTTTTTTTTATGCCCTTACTCGATATGTAGGAAAGGTGTAGGTAAAAATACAAGCTATGGACACATAAGAGATGCAGCAATATCATAGGAAGGTTAACAGAGAAAGTAGTCTTTGTGTGTGGCAGATGTGCAGGTACAATAAACACTAAGAATGTACAGAAAATAGACTTTCTCAAATGTCTAGTATCCTTAGAAGTAGTAGATAGCTTCCATTACCTAGGCGACCAAGTTAGCAGTGAAGGAGGATACTCTGAGAGTGTAGTTGCTAGAACAAGAATGGCTGGGCAAAGTTCAGAGTTACTACCTTTGTTGGTAACAAAGGGCCTTTCCCTCAGGGAAAGGCAGTGTATGATGCCTGTGTATGTACAGCCATGCTATATGGCAGTGAAACATGGGTTGTGACTGCGAAGGCTTGAAAGAAATGAAGCCAGTATGCTCCATTGGATGTGCAATGGAGTGTAAGTTTTTTAAGAGAAAAATTGGATATAAGAGGCATCAGATGTAGTGTGCGAGAGAGAAGACTATACTGATATGGTCATATGAAGCACATGGATGAGGATAGCTGCATAAAGAAGTGCCGATCTCTAATTGTGGAGGGAATCTGTGGAAGGGATAAACTCAGGAAGACAGACGAAGTGGTGAGAAATAATCTTCAGATGTTAAGCCTCACAGAGTTAAGTGACCGAGACTTCTGGTGATTTGTCAAATCTCCATCTTCTTAACACTTGCTGCAGGTCCCTCCACTCTCACTCATGTGCCTATCTGCACACACTCCATACCCTCACATCTTTGTCTTCCAAGCTATTTGGTGACGCCACTGGTGCTGGTGCCATGTAAAAATCACCTGTGCTGATGACACGTAAAAAGCACCTGTGATGGTGTCACGTAAAAAGCACCCAGTACACTCTATAAAGTGGTTGGCATTAGGAAGGGCATCATCATCATCCTTTAACGTCCGTTTTCCATGCTGGCATAGGTTGGACGGTTTGCCCGGAGCTGGCAAGCTGGGGGATGCTGCACCAGACTCCAGTCAGATTTGGCTTGGTTTCTACGGCTGGATGCCCTTCCTAACACCAACCACTTTACAGTGTGTGCTGGGTGCTTTGAACGTGCCACCAGCACCGGACACTTGGCACTAGTGCTTTACGTGGCACCATCACCAAAGCAATTGTTTGTTCGACGGACAAGAAAATATTGACCCTGGATAGACAGGGACGGACAGGTAGACATATAGGACGGAGGCCGTCTGGCATCAGCCCGGTGACAGACAGATATGTAGACCGGGGACAGACTAACGGACAAGACATATATAGACCTAGGACGGAAGGACATATTGACCATGGATAGACAGGGATGGACATATGGACCATGTACAAACAGACATATAGGGCATGGACCATCTGGCTTCAGCCCGGTGACAGGCTGACATTAGGCCGGGGACATCATGACGTAAAAACTGGAGGGACCGGGGAGATATACATACACCCAGACTACTTTCGTAGAGCGGTGGGAAACTTGCACCCAAGGATATATTTTTACATTTCTAAGACGAATACACCACAAACTCAGGGAACCTCGCATTGAAGGACATATTTTGCATAACAATATAGCAGCCCAATTTTAGCATACCAGTATAGCAGAGGTGACAGAAGACTCATATTGAGAGCCATGTGTTTGTTGGCTCCTTGTATTTGCCAGAAATGGCTTCAGGGTCTTCTGCCCTACCATACCAAAATGCCGAGCTTGACACAAAACCATGAGTGCTCAACCGTATTGATAGTTTTCAAACAGTGAGGTAGAGTGGGAAACTCGCATCTAAGGACATATTCATATTTCTAGCCCAACATAGCTGAGATGAAATAGGACAAACACAAACTTATCTTATATTGAGAACTGTGTATTTTACATCCCTTTGGTGCCTTGTATTTACCCAAAGGCTTTGGAGTCTGGTGTCTGCCCTACAATACCAGAGTGCCAAACCTGGCCAAATCACGTGTGTCAAATAATATTGAAATATGCAGTGAGGTAGAGTGGGAAACTCACATTTAAGGACATATTTTTGTATTTCTAGTATAATAGCAGATACAAAATATGACAAGTTTAGCCGAACAAGCAGGGAGGCTCTGGAGTTTTATGTCTGCCCTGCCACACCGAAATACCAATCTTGTGTCTGCCCTACAATACCGAAATGCCAAGCCCAACTGAATCATGAATGTTAAATAGTATTGATATATGCAGCGAGGTAGGGTGGGAAACTCGCATTTAAGGACAATAGCATTGATATATGCAGTGAGGTAGAGTGAGAGGCTCGCATTTAAGGACATATTTTCATATTTCTAGTATAATATAGCAGAGATGAAATATGACAAGCTTGACTTATCTTATATTGGGAGACGTGTATTTCACATCCCTATATTGATATACAGCGAGGTAGAGTGGGAAACTCACATTTAAGGACATACTTTCTAGCATAACAATATTACAGTCTAGCATAACAATATTACAGAGACAAAATAAGCCAAGCTTAGACGAACAAAACACAAACTTTATCTTATATTGAGAACCGTGTATTTTGTTTTTTACATCTCTTTGACGCCTTGTATTTGTCAGAAATGGCTTCGGAGTCTCGTGTCTGCCCTACCATACCGAAAAGCCGAGCCCGACCGAATCACAAGTGCTTAATAGTATTGATAGTTTTCATACAGCGAGGTAGAGTGGGAAACTCACCTTTAAGGACATATTTTCACATATCTGGCATAACAATATAGCAGAGATAACAATATAACAATATAGTAAGACAAGCTTAGGCGAACAAACACAAACTTATCTTCCCTTTGGTGCCTTGTAGTTGCCAGAAATGGCTTCGTAGTCTTGTGTCAGCCCTACCATACTGAATCACGTGTGCCAAATAATATTCACTTTTAAGGATGCAGCAGGAATCTCGATGCAGCCGCTTTTTGCAGCAAAACTCTCAATGCGGCCACTTCCACTTTTAGCATCAGCACTCTCAACACTGCTACTTCTTGCAACAGAACTCTTGGTGCAGCGCTACCTCAGCTTTTAGCGGGTGCGCTAACGGGCACGACTCTTGATGCAAGCGGGTCTTCTTTAATACAGCAAGGCGCCAAACATCACGATCCCCCGTCTTCTCATCTGAAAGGTTCAGCATTCTGAGGTCGTCCTTCGGTACTTCATCCCATGTCTTCCTGGGTCTCCCTCTTCCCCAGGTTCCATCCACTTTGAGTGAACAGCATTTCTTTATGGGACCATTAGCTTCCATCCTCATCACATGACCAAACCAGCACACTGCCTCTAATTCTTCTTATATATATATATATATATATATATATATAAGGTCCAACCCATGCTTGCATGGAAAAACGGATGTTAAAGGATGATGATGATGATGATGATATATATTTAATTCAAAACAGTTTGATCTGCACCCGTGGTTACTCGGAGTTTTGCAGAACGCTATAGGTGCGTCTGGCTCATTCAGACCTTGAAATGCAGATGGACACAATGGGTATGGTGGTGGTGGTGGTGGTGGTGATAGCGGTAGTGAGGTATAGGTAGTAGTTGGTGGTAGTGAGATATATGTAGTGGATGAGTGTAGTAGTAGTCAGGGTCTTTATTTTTACGGCTCTAAAGTTGTTGGTGGTTGGATGTAGAGTGGTGAGGTGTAGGGTGGGTGGGTGTTGCTTATCTCTATTATTTATAGTTGAAGGCAGTCTTGGACGAGCAGGTTGGTCAGTCAGCATGTATCCATGTATATGCATTACCCTGCTCGACCACATCACTAATGACAGCATTCGTCGGCAATATGGAGTGGCACCAATCGACGACAAATTCTGTGAATCTCGACTGAGATGGTATGGTCATGTCCTGCGAGCCGACGGCAACCTTGCTAAGATGGCGTACGAGCT
>JAOPUL010005855.1:72865096-72884023 GCA_027564515.1 Octopus rubescens | reverse complement strand
CATATTTCTAGCCCAACATAGCAGAGATGAAATAGGACAAGCACAAACTTATCTTATATTGAGAACTGTGTATTTTATATCCCTTTGGCACCTTGTATTTGCCCGAAGGCTTTGGAGTCTGGTGTCTGCCCTACAATACCAAGATGTTGAACCCGGCCAAATCACGTGTGTTAAATAGTATCATTCCATCTGTAGAAACCATGCCAAAACAGACAATTGGAGCCTGGTGCATCTCTCCAGCTTGCCAGCTCTTGTCAAGCCATCCAAGCCATGCAAGCATGGAAAACTGCTAAATGATGAGAATGATTTAGATGGAGTTGCTTAACTTGTTCATACTATCATTGCTTTGCTGGGATGGTAATGGTTGTATTGGTTTGAGTCTTTATGATAGATAGTGGTGGTAATGAATGTTTTATATATATATATATATTCACTCAGATGATTAGATGCTCTCATGATACAAGGTGTGTATAAGAGAGAATATGGACCAGGAATCAGAAAGGATGCATGGATAAGTTCATTAGAGTGTGAGAGTAGTGTCAAATGCTTAGAAATGGGTGTAGAAATGAATGAAACAAGGCTGGATGTGTGGTTAATGATAAATATCAATATGGTTGGTGGGGTGTGAAAATATATGAGTGGCTCAGGAAGGAGGAGGTGATAAGTTGAAGTACAGTGAGGAAAGAGAACAGCAGCATAAATAAACCTGTAGGTCGATCAGAAAATATGGAGATGGTGTGCAGGTTGGAGGAGTGAGGGGAGAAAGATGTACAGTGACACAGATGGAGGTCAGGTATGTAATGGTGGCTGTAGTAAGTGGGGGACAAAGGTCATGGGAGGCCATTAATAGCTGATATAAAAGGGTGATGAGAATGATAGCAGATAAGGTTATGACAGTCCTAGGATGTATCTCATGGAGGTGCAGAAAGATGGATGTTAAAAACAAGTGGTTCCAGGGAGAGTGGGGAAGTACCTGGTAGCACAAAGGGGGAAGAAATATGTGTAATATTCTGCTCTCATGATTATAGTAACTAAGTAGGGCTGTAGTTAGAAGTGTGGAGAGGTGGGTGTTGGAAACTTCATATAAAATACTAGTTACTGAAAGATGTGTATTAACAGACCATTTAGCTTGAATGCTTTTTTATTTAACATAATCGAAGATGTGCCCCAAGGTATATTATATGTATTCTTGTAATGGGTAAATTTGCACTCTATATAAACTTACAACAAAAACAAAAATGCTGGAAAGCACCTAAAGCATTCAAATAGCACACAAATAAAAAGGAAATAAATGTATCAACACCAAGATGACTCATAGGCCAACACAAAGTAATGAATTGTTGTTAGACAGATACTGGTATAGATATTTTTGATTTGAATAGATTTGTTTGTAACTACGCATATAGTTCTCCACCCTGCCAGTTATGAGATGTCGTGCTTGTTTTAGGATTGACAAAATAGATTGGGTTTTCAAATTCACAAATGTTCAAGACTGGCAACAGATGATATGGTTGTATATTGAAGGAAAAATCTTTTTGTAGTGTTGAAGAGTATTATCTGTGTCTAGTCAAGATAACTTCATTGTGCAACATTTTGCAAGGATTTCCCATGAAAAGTAGATATTTCTTCTTACAGTCTGTCAAGATGACAAAAAGGCTCAATTGTACTTCACACTTATTATGAGAAATAAGAAAGGTGTCTTCATACCTGTAAAAAAAAAAAATTCCTTAAAATATACAAATGTTCTAAAATATAAAAACCTATCCTACCTGTACCAGTATGGAGAAATAGATAAAAGGAAATAGCTATGTTGGCATGTACATCAATAAAGAGATGATTATAAATACATTTTAGTTTTATCCCATTTTTAAAGTTCATTTTGTATTCATGTGGTTCCAGTTTCAATTCCATTACATGGCACCTGGAGCAAGTGTCCTGCCATAGCTTTATGAATGAAAGTTGGTAGATGGAAGCTGTGCAGAATCCAGTTGGATGCTTGTGTCAGTGGAGGATGGGGACAAAAGTAATGGAGCAGTGAGCAATAATACCTTGTATCATTTGGTTTTATCTCTTTGTACCCAAGTCAACTTTGCCTTCCATCCTCCTGGGGTCACTAAAAGAAATACTGGAGTTATAATCAATTAAAAAAAAATTTCAAATGCAGGCCCATAAGCAAAGACAGCAACATCCTGTTGTATTTTTTCATTCTATGTATCTAGGCTTTCAAACCTC
Organism: Octopus rubescens; assembly: GCA_027564515.1. Taxonomy (NCBI): domain Eukaryota; kingdom Metazoa; phylum Mollusca; class Cephalopoda; order Octopoda; family Octopodidae; genus Octopus; species Octopus rubescens. The sequence continues at coordinate 72,881,791 of JAOPUL010005855.1, read as the reverse complement.
TTTGCTTAAGAGTGTAATTGTACAGTGTAATTTGAGAGTGATTTGGTGTTTATTTGAAACAAAGCTCCCTCTTTGTTTACATAAATACCAGTAGATATGAGAAGTTGAGTGATCAACTCAATTATATCTCTTCCCTTAAAAAATACTAGTCAAAAGAAATCAGTACATTTGTTTGGAAAAAGATTCTTGCATAAAAGTATGTTTAGATTTTGACTGAATGAAACTTTGTATTAACCTTCATGTAAAAATTAGATTTCAGTTTAAATATAGATTTTTTTTTTTTTTTAATTTTTTTTTAATATTGATAGTTTGGGGACCAGTGTTTCAGGCTGCTGGTATTGAACACATTAAACAAACAAACACACACTCCTATATTTTCTTTGTGTTATTGCTGAGATGAAAAGTGAGATATAGAATTGATTTCTTCCTTTAACCTCATTGGAAAGTTAGGTGTGCAGAGACTTTAAACTGGGCATATCCGGCCCAAATATTTTTACCTGTTTTATGTTCAAACTGGCTTGATCGTGTGTCTCACTCCTACCCAATAATGTCATTTTAAAAATACACAATCACATCATCATACTCTTGAAGCTATGAGATAAATGCATGATTAATTTAAAACAATGAATAAATAAGCATTACATGTGACAGAATAATCTGAATGCTGATCTCTGGTAATATTTTTGTAATCCTGCTCTTCATCTCTTGAAAGATAAGAGGCAAATCAGTTCCTAGCTGAGTTCTATTTTGAAACTGAGAGCTAAAACCAAATAAACTCAACTGCACCACCCTTATATAATTAAAAAATGGATTGATGTTTATTGCCCAAGCCAAACAATATTCATCAAGGAATTTTGACAAAGATTGTGAAGACACATGGCCTAGTGGTTAGGGTGTCGCATTCACGATCGCCGAGTCGTGAGTCCAATTCCCAGATTGGGCAGTGTGTTGTGTTCTTGAGTAAAACACTTCATTTCACATTGCTCTAGTGCTGTGTAGGGACCAGCCTGTCTAAGAATGTACCCAATGTTTCCTCTGAATTTCATAAAAGGTAAGTAAAAGAGATTGAAGTAGGATTTGCACTCTGACCTCGTAAAACCCTCACCAGCAATGACGATCCAAACGCCCATGGGTTGGAGGGTTGTGACCGGAGTGTTGCAAAGGTGTTATCCACTAGGAGTAGGGAATCACCAATTGATGGATGCAGTGACACTGTACAGTGCATGCCCCCATACTACTACATATAATCTTGACAAAGTTACAATTTTCTATTATATATTATATATATACTTCCGTGCGACTTAACCTTGTTGTGTCCCCTTTGCTCTCTTTTCCTTTTCCTCTTTCTTTCTCACTTCGTCCCTCGCCCACTTTCATTTGTTGTCTTCTATTTCTACCTCTGCCTGCCACTTTTCCCTCTTCCTCCAGCCACCCATGTGATCCGCGGTCATTTTGCTTTTTTACCCTTGGCCGCTGAGCTGAGCGGTTGCTTTTCTTTCCTCTATCCATAAGACTTCTCCGTTTCACGCGTTACCATACATTCGTCACGTCTTTCAACCCTAAGGCTTTTTGTCTGTGTATTGTCTATTTGTAACGTTCTACGTGTACAGTTTGTTTTGTAGACCTTTTAATTATATTAATTTTGTTCACATTTTGTCACGTTTGTTTTCGTTTGTTCACCGATCATTGTTATTTCCCAGCATATCATATTCATTGGCACCACCTAGGAGGAGCGATATTATCGTTAAAGGTGTGAAATCATGTCAATTCCTAGATTCCAGTCTATTTGTTTGTGTGATGTCCATTTGCAACGTTCTACATGTATATTATGGTTTGTATACCACAATTTGGGAGATCAAGTGCTGTGTGATCGAAGAAATTCTCCAACAGTCAGGGGTGACAGGACACAGAGGCTTTTTGCCACATGTACAGCCTCCCTGCAGCTATCCAATCAGTTCAGGGCTTTACCACCTTGCTCAGAACACGGATGTAGCCATCAGTATTCAGCCTGAAGCTCTCAGGGAAGACTGGAGTGGAATAACTCCACCTTCACTGCTGACGACACCAAAGACCATGATTGTCACTGGAAATTTCCTCTGCATGACTCTGGGCACATCCTTAGGTGAGACAGCAAGCCACCTGTTGTTCTGGGAGTTGATCTTCTGATCTTGGCAGAAATTCTTCTCGTCAGAGAAGAACCACAGTATGTCTGGCTCCAGCGGGTATTCCAACTTGATCAGTTTCTTGGTGTGCTTGGGTCGCTTTTCCTGCATCACCTTGGACAGAAATTGTCCCTTCCTCATCTCGTATGAAAAGTAGTGAATGTCCTCATGCACCACCAGCCTAATGAGCTTTTCATCCACACTTTTCTCCCTTGCATTGGTATGCATTGACTTGCTGGGTTCATTATTGATGATCTCCTGGAGTTCAGCAACGAATTCCGGTGTTCAGATGGAGTCAGATCATCGATCATGGGTTTTCCTCTCTGCTGTCGCCTCATAATCAAATCTTGAATCTTCCAGCTCCTTTCTGACCTTTTCCACCACTCTTCTGCTGACATTGAGGAAGTCTGAAATCTCCTTGCTGGGTTCATTGTTGATGATCTCCTGAATTTCAGCAACAAATTCCGGCATTCTAATGGCGTCAGATCATTGATCATGGGTTTTCTTCTCTGCTGTCGCTTAGTCCTTTGCAATTACAGAATATGTCACTTTGACACACTCTATTTTAGTATTGACTACTATTTTAGTATTGACTGTCTTTCCAAATAATATTTTCTTTAACTCTTGAATCCATTTATCTGTAGTTTCTAAGATAGATACAATTGTACAGATTCTTCTTGCCAACCTAAATGGACATTTGTTCTAAATGTTTAGGGCAACACAAGTAGATAACAAATATTAAATCTGTTGGTTTCAATGTCTGTCTCTTTTAATGACTAAAATTTACAAGCAGTATATAGTCAAAAACAGCAGTTTTTGACTATATTCCATTGTGAATTGAATACTAATATTTATACTATAAATTAGAGTTTTGAACTCATTGATTGTGTATTCACAGAATAAAGCAATCATTCACGTATCATTTCCAGTTGTTCAATAGATATTTATGGAAATAAATTGTTTATATATTTTGATTTCTGCGTGCATCTTTGTGTCTGTCCTCCACCACCACCACTGCTTGACAACTCCCTGCAACTTAGCGGTTTGGCAAAAGAGGCCGATAGAATAAGTACCAGACTTAAAAAGAAAATAAGTGCTGGGTTCGATTAGTTTGACTAAAATTCCTCAAGGTAGTGTCCCAGCATGGCTTCAGTCTAATGACTGAAACAAGTAAGAGGTAAAAGATGTGTAATTTATGAAGAGATTTAAAAATGAGGGAAAACAGAATATGATGACTAATAGTATTATTATTGAGAGTGGTGATCTGGCAGAATTGTTAGAGCATCAGAAGAATATCTTATTTTTCTGACATTCTAAATGGTTTCCTTCCAGCTCTTTATGTTCTGAGTTCAGATCCCCTGAGATCAACTTTGCCTTCCATCCCTCTAAGGTTGATAAAATAAAAGTATCAATCAAGTACTAGGGTTGATAGTATCAACTAATCCTCTCCCATCAAACTTAGTGGCCTTGTACATAAATCAGAAACAATTATTATTATATAACATCTATGGGAGACAGCTGCAGACATGTTTTGAACTTATGACTCCATCAGTGAAACAGCCTTTAATGTACTTGCCATAATAGTGATGCTCTATATTGTTTTCATGCAGAGGTATCTCTGAATTATTTATTCTCTTAAATAAATCTATTTCCTGCTTAACTAATATACAAGACTGTGCACAGTGATTCTCTCATCACTACTGCAGCAGTAAGTTGATGGCTATACATCACTTGATAGTGTTAAAATAAAACCAAAACTTGTTCAGAATTATTTCCTATACTTGCTGTATAAAATAAAAACAATATTAGTCATTAACTAACTGTTGTTTCTATCAATGCACGAGTATTTCCAGTTGATATATTTAATAAAAAATAATAATAATACAAATTTAATTACTGTTTTTCATGCTGCTGTCATCCACGAATAATTTTTTTTTCAAATGATTTTTATCTTTTCATCATAAGGTGTCATAATTGCTATGTGTGTGTACATGTACACTAACTGGACTTGAACTCACAAACTTCTTACACAAGTCTAATTCCCTTATTCTTCAAGTCATGATCTTTATAGATAATGTATCTCAATTTGACAGTCACTTTTGTTGTTTAGCACCTGATCAGCTTTGATTGAGCATACCTATGATGAAATATGTTCCAGTCATGACCAGTTCATTTTGTTGCAGTCATATATGTTGAAGTATATTATCCTAGATTATTCCTTAGATGTTAGGGGTGAACTGAGGGAGATTTGGCTGCTAATTCTAGCAGGTCTATCAAGTCTCCTTCATTGGCTAATTTTTATTAAGGGTTGCTGGATTGGGCTGAACTTGGTATCAGGTTTACTGATTAGGTTATTAGCTTTATATATTTGCCTCTTGTATTTTCCATACTCTGTAATTGTCTACAATTGAAAGTTTATCCTATAATGATATACAATTCTTATATTCACACCATACATATTTTGTCATTCATTGCAATTTGTTTATTAATGCAGGCATATTTGCTGAATTCTTACAAGCCAAAAACTTTCACAAATTTTATGAACATGTTTGTTTTCTCTATGCATAGTTTCTTGTTACTTACAACCATGAGAACTTACAATGAAGAACTCAAATATCTGGAGAAGGTTACTCAACGCAGTTGGAGAATCAAGAAAGGTTTTGTTGCGAATATGAATGTAAGTATATAAAAGTTAGTTTTCAAATATTATTTAAACTTTAACAAAAAATTAAATTGAGAGGCTCCAACACTGGAATGTTCAACACAGTCATAAGTTCAAACTTTGCTTAACCTTTTAGTATTTAAACTGGCCATATGTAGCCAAAATATTCTACCTATTTCATGTTCAAACTGGCCAGATTTGGCCTCTCACACCTACCCTACAAAGTCATTGTAAAAATAAACAATTGCATCATTGAAATCTTGAAGCTACAAGATGGTTAATGTAAATATATACGCATTATATTTGACAGTAATTGAATTTTCATCATCATCATCCTTTAACGTCCGTTTTTCCATGCTGGCATGGGTTGGATGGTTTGACTGGAGCTGGCAAGCCGGGGGGCTGCACCAGGTTCCAGTTTGATTTGGCTTGGTTTCTACAGGCGGATGCCCTTCCTAATGCCAATCACTTTAGAGTGTGTGCTGGTGGATGCTTTTAATGTGCCACTGGCACCAGACTCTAGTGCTTTTATGTGGCACCACACAGGTGATTGGTAGTCAGCCAGACATATAAACCAGGGAGGGATGAGACATATTGACTGGGGAGGGACGAGACATATTGATCGGGGAGGGATTAGACATATTAACCGGGGAGGGACAAGACATATAGACTGGGGTCAGACAGGCATATAGGCCGGGGATAGACAAGCATATAGGCCGGAGACAAGGGCATTATAACCAAGTGGCATGGGCGCATGCACCTTCGCAGAAGGTGGGGAACAGATAACAGATATACATACATAGCCTGTGCGCATGCGCCCGGACCACCTTCATAGAGCGGCGACCCATGTGCATGTGGGCAGGAGGGAAAATTTTCATACAGCGAGGTAGTGGGAACTCACATCTAAGGACATATTTTCACATTTCTAGCATAACAATATAGCAGAGACGAAAAAAGATAAGCTTAGATGAACAAAACACAGACTTATATTAAATTGAGAATCGTATTTTACATTCCTTTGGCGCCTTGTATTGCCAGAAATGGCTTCGCTGCCCTTACCACACCAAAATGAGGCCGCTTTTTAGCAACAGGAACTCTCAACGCGGGAACTCTCAACGCGGCCACTTTTTAGCAGCAGAAACTCTCAACGCGGCCACTTTTTAGCAGCAGGAACTCTCAACGTGGCCACTTTTTAGAAGCAGGAACTCTCAACGCGGCCACTTTTTAGAAGCAGGGGCTCTCAACACGGCCACTTTTTAGAAGCAGGAACTCTCAACGCGGCGGCCGCTTTGAAGCAGCAGGAACTCTCAACGCGGCGGCCGCTTTGAAGCAGCAGGAATTCTCGACGCGGCCGCTTCTTAGCAACAGGACTAATGACAATCTGAATGCTAAAAGGTTGCTTCAACTTCATAGTTAGACAGAATAACAAACAACCAGATTAGGAATGTTCTCATAAATAGTTTTACTGAAAAGATATATACAAACTATTAATGATGGCTTTGAAATATTTTTGTGCATTTTTTTTTTTTGTAAACAATGGGAAGCATTTGCTATGTAACCCCAATCAACTCTGAGTAGCTTTATAGCCGAGATGTAGGTGTCCAATCTACAGATGTAATCTTTCAGATATACCATCATTTACTTAAAGACCATTCTGCATATTCCTAATTGCAGTGGTTAATCATATGAGGTGCAGTGTGCCAGTCTTGGTGCATACATTCTCCATAGTTGAATCTACTTTTGCATGTTTGTATTCTGCTGGTGAGCCCTGTGGACTTACTACAATGTTGGATTGGGTTGTGTGAGGCTTCATTATATTTAATTCACAATTTATTAAAATTTTTCATTTTGTTCCTACTAAGTTTGACTTGTGTAAAAGCATATCCTAAATGGTGTCGAGTTGTTTTTTTGTTCTCTGTAACTGTTGAATGAAAAAAGATTCAGTTGTGGAGTACCAAACTAAATCTTAACAATCAGTGATGTCCATGCCAATTTTCACTAGTCCACAGAAAAATCATCTGTCACATCTGTCACATGTTAGAGTGCAATTAAACATTATGGTTTGTCAGTGTATGTTCATGCATTATTTGATGTTTAATTGAATTTGTTCTGTTTAATTTCATAGATTTTATGCTCAAATGGCCTACAAAAATATTCAAGAAACTAGTTGAGAGCCTCTGGCATAGGTCAAATTTTCTCAGAAGAATGAATTATATTTCTCATTTACATTTTTATTTTTTTGTTTTTTAGGAACACCAATTGACAGAAACATTACTATCAGTTTTATCTATGTGTTACTCTTTTTAGCGAAGCATTAAATTTTCTGAAATATTCTACTTGCAGGTGGAGGGATTATTTTATGTAAATGATCACTTAGAGAAACTGATGTTTGATGAATTAAAACAGTCTTGTAACAACCGTGGTTTTGGAGGCTTTTTACCTGCTATGAAACAGATCGGCAATGTTGCTGCACTTCCTGGTATTGTACAGGTAAAAAGTAAAAGTCATTTGATTTCACTAGGAATGGTAGAACAGTAGACTTTATACTGTTTAGTTAGTGGAATAGGAGCCATTTGCTTACTGAGAATTGAATATACTCAACTCCTGAAAATTTGTGGATTTGTGCCACATATGAGAAATGATTGTTTTGTATTATTAACATATGAAGACATGGTAGTTTTTACATTCTCTGCTAGATATTGATAACCAAGCTACTCATGAAAATTATATGCAGTGTTTGCATCTCTTCTTTTTATAATAAACTTCTTAGATTTTTAATTAGCTTTTCAGGAAAAGGACCATATTACTCTAAGAGTTTTAGTGGTAAACAATCTGAAAGAGTTATTTTTCATTATTTTCACATTGATTAGTATATGTGTTGTCCTTGTTGCACAACTGTTCTTTGTATAATGTAAGGCCTGCGGCTAATCAAATTTATTCATCACTCAAAAGAGTACCAACATTATCTGAGGAGAATCATTTTCAATCAGTCAATAGCATGACTAAGAGTAACTGGTTTCAAATGAATATGACTGCAGCAGATTGGAATACTTTTAAGAATAGGAGTCTGTTTCAGGATGATTGTATCATTGGATATTTTAGGTTAATATTACTGCAAATTTCTTTTCAGTTGGTGAGATATTTGTTAGAAATTTTGCCTTCTCTTAAAGATATTCTCAGAATATCCCACTGAATACAGTGATTCAGATGTTACATATGTGTTCAACTTATTCTGTGTTAGTTTCTAGAGAATTTCATAGAATACTATCAATTAAGGTATGTGGTCATCTGTACAGGGAGAAATTCTTGGAATATATATTAAAGACAATGAAATTGATTTACAGAAGATATCAAAACTGTCTTGTTCCAGAAAAGGTAACTTTTTAAATGATAACATTGTTTACAGATAAAACAAGTTTGAGATGCATGGAAAGATTTTGTATTCCAAATCCATTTAATCCATGGCATTATGATTGTGGTTGTCTTGGGATTCCAATCAGCTCCATTTGAATAGATCTAAGCACTTGCTTAGTATTTTAGTTATGAACATCGTCTTTATTGTGGACCCTGTTGGCCCATAATTTAGAAGTTTTAAAACTTGTCTCATTTATGAATTTGAAAACTGAAACTCAGCTGCAGCTGTGAACAGTTCAAGTAGCTAACTAGAAATTCCCTTGTTGGCACAAGTTCTGTCTTTAAGTATTGATAAAAACAAAAAATGAAAGTATTCTAGTTAGTAGAGACAATGCAGTAAAATATTGTTTAGAGCCTTCTGATTCTGTGTTCAAATCCACTGATGATGGATTATTTTACAAACAAATGGGGAGAGGATAAACTAAGTATTTTACGCTACTTGCCTAACTACTTTTTCACTGTTGTAAATTTGTGCTTTGTCACGGTCAGTTGTATGCAGTAGTAATTTCAATGATGCATAACATTCTTTACACTGAAACAATAGAAATATGAACAATAAATTGGTTATAATATAGAGTAGCAACAACTCTGTACATATGTAAATATGTCAAGAGGATCATTTAGTCTTGTCAAGAACATAACAACCTCTTTAGTACTGGTGCCATGATAAAATACACCCAGTGCATTCTGTAAAATGGTTGGTGGTAGAAAAGGTATCTAGTTGTGGAAATCAAGCTAAAGATGAAACGTACAAGCAAGATATGGACTGCAGATCCATCTAGGAGAGCAATAACACAGATTAAGAACTCATTTGACCACAACAACCTACCCAATCCCTAAAAGCATGGAAAGCGAATGTAAAGTGATGATGATGATGATTGTGTGTATGGTGAAACTTCTGTAGCAAAAGTATATTGGATAAGGGCTTAAAAGATCTTAACTTAAAATTTTCTTAATTCTAGAAATCCATTGGATTACCAGATGTTCATTCAGGCTATGGATTTGCTATAGGTAAGATTATATTTTAATGTTATTTTGTTGCCTTTTAATAGAAGCATTAGAATGCTTTAAGTGTGTAGATTAATGTCTTATATTTATAGAGATTCTGTCTGGGTTGATTTTGATTTTCATCCCTCCAGAGATTAATATCTGCAATTTATTGATTTCAAATAAATAAACTCTGTTTACAAAGATCTTTTATTTTTGGTATTTTGTCATTGTCTGTTCTTTCTAGACCCCTTGCTTCTTTTAATATCCAGAATTCAAAAATTGCTAACCTTGTATCGGTGTGTTGGTTGCTATTTGACTATTGTGTACGTGTAAGCCTGAAGAAAAGAAAAATAGAGGCTCTGTATTTTAGTCATCTTTAATTAATTTTGTTACTAATTTCATTTCATTTGCTATTAAATGCTCAACTCTAATCATGTTATGATCATTACCAATCTGTCTCTTATGGGCAGAAAGAAAATCTACCACCACCTCCAAACTGCTTACTTTGACTGGAACAAAGCTAACTGGAACTCTTATTCTAGTGAGTTACAGCAGCCAAGCTAGCCTACATTTTGTGATTCCAGAGATGTTGATACCACCCTTCAGCACATCCTTAATTCAATCTGGTTGCATGCAAAGCATCAGTACCACATAAACACATTAAAAACCCCAAAAGCACAATATGGCAAACTACAGTAGTCTGTCAATTCAAATTATGCAGAACAGAAGATAATAGAAGGTACAACAGAGCATCCAACATATCAAGTAAAGTGACTAAAAAAGTTAGTACTTAAATTTGAACAATGCATAGCAACCAACCCAGCAAATAAAGTGACGTGGCACCATCATGTAAAAAGCACTGGTGATGGTGCCACATAAAAAGCACCCAGTACACTCTGTAAAGTGGTTGGCGTTAGGAAGGGCAAATTCTATAATATCTGTTGAATTTGTCTCTTAACTCCAGCCACCGTGGCCAACTCATTGAATTTCTTGAAAACATTCCTGAATCGTAGATGATGGCTCATGGATGGATGTTATCCATCTTGATTTTGCCAAAGCCGTCAATTTTGTGCCACACAATTAACTTATGGCAAAGCTCTCTTCAATGAACATGAAAACTAATCTTTATAACTGGTTAAGTCTTTCATTCTTGGTCAAAAAGAGGTAGTCACGGTACTAGGACAACATTCTGCACCTTATACGATGGCATTGGTATCCAACAAGGATCTGTACTTGGTCCCCTGTTATTTGTAACAAAATAGATACAAACTTGAACTATGTTACTGTGTTACAATAGACAGACAACATTAAACTGTACTTTGGGATAAAAAGAATGCATCCTATATACTATAGATCTTTCTTGCAATTTGACCTGGACACAATGTAGCAATGGGTTGCTGACTGGCAACTGGCTGTAGACAAGTGCACCACTATACATTTTTGGAGGAAAAACCTGAAATTTACCTACTCCCTTTACCACACCAACCTTAAGAAGTCTGCTGGTGAACATGACCTAGGCATTATTATAATCATTTAAAAATTATCATAAAAATTTCTAAAATCATCATAAAGGCTTGAGGTATCTTAGCATTACTCAGTAAGATGTTAGTCAGCTATTCACCTGCTATTTATTAAAAGCTATATGGCTATGGTACAGTCACCTTTGCAGTTTGGAACCCCCGTCTTATCCAGAATATTGATCTCCAGGAAGCTGTCCAGAGATGTGCAACCAGACAAATACCCTCTGTCAGTCACTTACCATATTTTGAACAAATTGCTTCTCTGGGCATCAACACTCTAAAGCTTCCACATCTAGCATCTGACTTGATAGAAACCCACAAGATTGTCCACCATCTTCCCAACAACTTTGGCCACCATTTTGAATTCAAAACCTCTACCACCTGTGGATGTGCTTATAAAATAAGAAAAAAACAGTACTGCCCCCATGACTTTTGGAAACCTGCTCAAAATTGTCAAAGTATAGAATAAACTACCTGCATCAGTTGTTAGCTTCAAAAATTCCATGTTTCCCAAAATTTCCCAACACTACTCCTGATATGTCTATGTACCCTTTCTTCTTCATGACTCTTTTACTGTTCATTTTTCTGTCTTTTTTGTGTTTTCTCCTGTGTACTGTGCATGTACTTCTAGCTTTCATTGCTGTCTTTCTTTTTTGACTTATGGCTGCTTTCTGTCAGCTCTTTTAATCTTTTCCTGAGATGTTGTGCACCTGAGCGCTGTATACAATAAGCTCAGTTTTGCTTCTTTTTTTTTTTCCCGTAATGTCTTTACCATTTAGTTTTGTCAATTTATAAAATTTACAATTTTACTGTAGTTTAAACTTTTTGAAAAAAACATATTTAGCTTTTTAAGTTTTGTCTCAATAACATTTTTTTTTTATATTTATAAAAAGAGTATGAACTAGGGGAAAATTGTGGGTGCAGGAGTGATAATATTTTTTAATTAAATGAACCGGGAAGAAATGGGAGCTTAAAAATATGGCACCTGAAGTTGGAATTTGAATTTAAATAATTTGCCATTTGAATAGGTTCACATGTAAAAAAGTATGGAAAACTTCAAAGGTAAGACTAGGATCCACTTGGGTTGCATGTTGGTAATTTGGTTAAATTTGAAAGGTAATTTTCTTTCCTCTATGGCATCCTTGCATGTCTACTTGAGATCATACTCAGTGGTTTCTGCTGAGTCAGTGGAAGATAAATTTAATTTTGTGCACTTTAGGGAAGTTTGTTGGTCAAGCTTTATAAAAGTCATGAGTGCTGGGTGGGGTAATTTCTGGATATCAGCAGCTAAAGTGAGTTGGATTTCTTGAGCTTCATGGGTATAGATTTCAAATGTTTTGTTCTGGTGGTGATGAATTTACATTATTTAGTGAGCAGGTAGGCCTCAATAAAACCACCACACCATTTCTCTCTCATTATTTCTGAGCTGGCAGGATACTGCTCCCTAATTTGACTGCTATTAGGCAAGTTAAAGTGCATCATAATCACTCTTCTTCCCACTCCCTTGATGAGTTCATATGCCTAAATGCCAGCTCAACTATAGTTGGCAAAACATGAGAGAAAGGTGACTGAACATTTTTTGAAATTTTGAAAACAGACCACACACCATCTCCATCGTATACAAGTGCTTCAAATCCCCCCTCCCTACACTCATAATTAAGGTGTGAAGAAAAATTATTATACCTAATGAATATTAGTTATTAGTTACTGTTATCAAAAGTGCAGGCATAGTCATGTGGTTAAGAAGTTTTTTCTCATGATTATGTGGTTTCTGATTCAGTCCCACTCTGTGGCTCTTTGAGCAAATGATTACTATAGCTTTTGGCCAACCAATGCCTTGTGAATGAATTTGGTAGATGGAAACTGTGCAGAAGTCCATTATATATATGAGTGTGTGCATATGTCTTTGTGTTTGTCTCTCACTGCTTGACAATTGGTGTTAGTTTCTTTATATTCTTGTAACTTAGTAGCAAAGAGAGACCAATAGAAAAAATACCAATCTTAAAAATAAGTACCGGAGTCAATTTAATAGATTTAGCATTTAAACTGGCCATACCCTGCCAAAATATTCTACCTGTTTTAAGTTAAAACTGACCAAATCTAGCTTCTTGAAAGCTACCCTACAATGTTATTCTAAAAATATACAATCACTTCATCGCCACTGAAGCTACAAGATAATACCTGATAAATTCAAAACATTGTGAATAAATAAGCAATAAATTGGACAAAAAAATCTGAATGCTAAAGAGAATCAACCCTTTAAGTTGATTCTCCAGCAGGCCACATTTTAATGACTGAAGCATAAAAGAACAAAGAAATGGATATTAGTTATCAGTCAAAGAAAGTTATCATGATTTTTGTTTTCTTGTAAAAATGATATCTTGATAGTCTGTCATTAGATCACATGATGTGTTTGTGGAGGCACACCCATATATATTCCCTCCCTCACACACAGTTGACTATATTTAATGCCATTGCATAGTGATTATTATGTCAGCAAAATTGTCATAGGGCAAAGTCATAAATGTGACTTTTGATGTAACATGAAATTTAATTGGTAAAACATGCTGTAAAAAGTGTCTTATTGAATCTTGTCAAGAGACTCATTTTCTTCTATTATTCTTTTTTTTTTTTTTATCATCAGGAAATATGGCTGCATTTGACATGAGTAACCCAAAAGCTGTGGTATCCCCTGGTGGTGTCGGCTTTGATATAAACTGTGGTGTGCGTTTGTTGCGAACCAATTTGGATGAAAAAGATGTTGATCCTATCAAGGAACAGCTGTGCCAATGCATGTTTAACCATATTCCAGTTGGTGTTGGTTCAAAGGGAATAATCCCTATGAATGCTCAGTAAGTTAATCTACCATTCATTTAAGAAACTGTTATTTAAGCATCAGATTATAATTCCATGTTAGGAATTTAGTGGATGCATTTTAGACAATTATCATAAATGCTTGAATATAAAACATATTTTGAAATCCTGTCTCAAAATGTTATTGTGTATAAGTAATAAATGATTTTAATTATCACTGTGTAACGCTCTTTTGACTATAAGAATTTTATCTATACAATTCATGCTAACAAAAAAAAAAAGAAATTTCCTTATTTTCGTCATCCTCCTCCTCCTCCTTTAACGTCCGTTTTCCATGCTGGCATGGGTTGGACGGTTTGGCCGGAGCTGGCAAGCCTGGGGGGGGGGTAGGCTGCACCAGGTTTCAGTCTGATTTGGCTTGGTTTCTACGGCTGGATGCCCTTCCTAACGCTAACCACATTAGTGTGTGAGATTTTCTATTTGAAAAATAGGGAGGGTTTTCCCTTCATTCAAAGTATGTTAATGTTTTTTTCCTTGTTTTCATGCCTCTTACAGGAACTTATCTTAATGTATTTTTTCATGTTTAAACAAGTATGTGCATTCAGGAATCCCTAAGTTGACACAGGCATAACCAATTGTCTAAGAAGTTTGCTTTATAATCCTAAAGTACCAAATTTGATTCTATTGCATAGCATCAAGTGCCTTCTACCATATACTCTGGTTGATCCAAGCCTTTTGCGTAGAAACCCACTAGATGGATTCATCATCATCATCATTTAATGTGCGCTTTCCATGCTGACATGGGTTGGATAGTTTGACAGGAGCTGTCCAGGTTCCAATTGTCTATTTTAGCATGGTTGCTACAGCTGGATACCGTTCCTAATGCCAACCACTTCATGGAGTGTATTGGGTGCTTTTTACATGGCACCAGCATGGGCGCTTTCATGACCTGGTCCAACAATTTGATACCTCTGTAATTATTTGTCTAAGGCGTCACCTTTACTATTGTAGCAGTTGACTATGATGCTGCTGCACAAGTCGTTGGCTATGACTCCCTTGTGGATAACCTGATTAACTATACGGGTGACTAGGCCGTATCCCACTCCACCAGATGTTTTAAGCATCTCAGCAGTGAGTCCTGAAGGGCCTGGGGCTTTCCCTGCCTTCATATCCTGTAATTCAAAGACCTAGTTTTGTCACATAATGTGTCATGCTTATTCAGTCTGAGAATTACATTAAGGGTATATGTGCTTGAAATATTCGACCATTTACATGTTAATTTAATTTACACCACCACTGATACCAACAGAGGTTCATCAAATTTATAGACAATGTATTTTTTTTATCTATTATGACAGTAGTAGATAAACTGCATCATAAATGCTGATGCCCTTTATATGACACCATTTATAAATCTCTCAAAGCTATTAGAAACTAGAGATTTTTACGAAATGCAGATAGTTCAGTTTTTTTAGTTAATATTGATTTAATTTTGTTTTGTTTAATTTTAGAGCTTTGGAAGAAGCTTTAGAAATGGGTATGGATTGGTCATTGAGAGAGGGTGAGTTATTTTATATTTTTATTTATTGTGTGTGTGTGTGTGCATATTTTTCAGCCATTTTGCTTTCTTGACAGTGTTTTTATATATATCTGGAAATTTAAACATTTGATTTAAATAATAGCTATTTTAATCATCTTCTTTAGAAGATATTTCTTTATAGATATAAAATTTCACTTTATGTTGGTTTATTTTTTTTTAACAATTATTTGAATTTTCTTCCAAATTGTATTATCTATTACAAATAAATCAACACATATGACATCTTATTTTATTATACCGATATAACTATACTGTCAGAACACTGATAATTAGTTCATTTCTATTCTTTTAGGTAACTTTACCTTTTAGTTATAAAATGTCATCTTTCTCTGGGTTTGAAATGTGTACTTTTTTTCTTTTATGGTTTTATTTTTATTTTTTCTCATAGCATTGACATTTTGAGTGACTTTCCCTTAAAATGTCAGTGAGAAAAAAGACTTGTCATTTAAACTTATTTTTAAAAGAAACTTGATTGTTAATTAGCACCATGCTTGATGAGAGAATTATCTCCCTCCCCCATCCCAATCTACTTGCTATAATATAAAAATATGTTAGAGTTTTTATATCAGAAAACCTATCAATGTTTACAAATTTCAATTATTGTCAAAATCTTTTGGCTTGTAACTTGTATGCAATGATTAATATTAATTTCTTTTCCTCTTGGTTTGCACACATTAGGCTATTCTTGGGCTGAAGACAAAGAGCATTGTGAAGAATATGGGCGTATGTTACAGGCCGATCCCTCTAAAGTTAGTAACCGAGCCAAAAAGAGGGGACTTCCTCAGGTAAAATGTCTTTGAACCAAGCTACAAAAACATTATTAGTTCTATAATATATCTGTATGATGTATTAAGCACTTCATTTGTTATTATCTATCTTCTTCTTCTTCTCTCCCTCTTGCTTTTATCTTCCTTATCTTCTCAATTCATTTTTTTTTCTTTCATCATCCACTTTATTTCTGTCTTTTTCTACCTCAGATTCATATTCTTATTTGCCATCGCCTCCACCATCATCTTCTGGTTTTCAAACACACTAAACATGGTGTCTGTAAAAGTCTACAACTTGCTAGAATCTGTCTTTCCACATATTGCCTTTCCTTAAGTAATATTGAAAATCAGTTATGAAGAAAGCCATTTGTCAATTTATCAATTCTTTGTCCTTTTTAACTAAACAACCAGTCTGTAGTTGCTTCATATTTTTTCCTTAGTAAACTAAAGAAAGTGTTTTAACTAAGGACACAGCACAGTGCTTTTCTTTGTTGATACATAAAGTCAAGAAACTCAACACATCTACTTGGTAAATTCACTGATTGAAATACATTTACTTTCAATTTGCAATTAAAATTCCTCTTTAAATGTTGTTTCCATGAGAGAGAAAATACATGTGATATTTAAACTTATATAATATTGGGAGAAAATACAATATTCTCCCATTAGAATCACACATGCACCCATATATTCATCATCATCATCATCATTTAACGTCTGTTTTTCCATGCAGGCATGGGTTAGACGGTTTGACTGGAAACTGGCA
>JAOPUL010005855.1:72840760-72855459 GCA_027564515.1 Octopus rubescens | reverse complement strand
GATGCAGGATTAATTCAAAACAATGTCAATAAATAAGCATCACATTTGACAGAATAATCTGAATGCTAAAGGGTTAAGATAGGTTTCATTCAATATGTCCACCTTCACAATCGCCTGAAGAGGGCCGGGAATGGAGTCACACGAATGCCGAATGACTTCTTCACTTAAATGATCCCATAACACGACTAAGGCTTTCTTCAGAGTGGTGATATTTTTGTAGGAATGTCTTGAAACGTCACTTAATAGAATGGACCAAATAGCGAAGTCCATTGGGTTGACGTCTGGGCTGGAGGCGGGAGGGTCACACATTCTTGTCCCAGAACCCACTGAAATGGCTCCTGCACCACTGCTGTGTCACATTGGACGTATGAGACGCTGTCTTGAGTGAACACGTAATTATCTCCAAATGCTTTATCTTCCAACATTTTCATGTAAATTGCCAAGTTGACCTTTGTCCCCTCTTTAATGAACACCAGAGGAGATTTTACACCACAATGTTGCCCAAACCATCTCACTGGTGGGATTCATTCGGTGAAACACCTTACGAGCGCCTTTGGGAACAGCATCTGACCTCCTGGCCAAAATCCTGTCATTCTGGGTATTCACTACATCCTCCACGGTAAAAATCTTTTAGTCCAACCAAATGAAGGCATTGTTACCGGCGCTCTGAATCTCCGCTATTTTCTTGCACCTGTCCAGTCGCTTTGCTTTGGAAGCGGTCGAAATTAGGTGTCGATGTTGCAATTTTAATGACTTACAATTT
Organism: Octopus rubescens; assembly: GCA_027564515.1. Lineage (NCBI taxonomy): Eukaryota > Metazoa > Mollusca > Cephalopoda > Octopoda > Octopodidae > Octopus > Octopus rubescens. The sequence continues at coordinate 72,854,696 of JAOPUL010005855.1, read as the reverse complement.
AAGTCTTCATGGACGACCTGTTGCATGGTTGTCTGGGAAATATTGAGACATTTAGCTATTTGCCTCATGCCCCACCGTGAATTTCGCAACACTCTCTGTCGGACAACATCCTCCATTTGTTTCATCCTTATGGATTGTTTTTGACCAGGAAAGGGCTTGCTGTCGATTGAACCTGTCTCACTGTAGCGTTTCATGACATTATAGACTGTTTTGGGTCAATATCTTGAAACCATACCTTTGGTGCCAAGTACTTCTTTTTTCAGAGCTACAGTCTCACTTTGCCAGTTAGTTGCCATATTGAAATGTTTTACTTGCCTAACGTAAACAAACAATGGAGTGTACATAAACAACTGAATGTCAAGGAGTGCGTTTTAATTATTTTTGTGCAATTTCAAACTAAATTTAATAAAATAAACTTATTTAAATAATCAGAAATTCTTTAGAGCGCACTCTGTATATGGGAGCTGTATTTCAGGAAAGTTTACTACTTACTGGAGGTAGTGGAAGCAATGTGTAAGTGATAACTGTTTTGGTAGCTTGTAGTGCTAAGTTAAAATGTTCTCCAAGTTATACTTTGAGAAGGGATAAACTAGTTTCAGTTGTGAACCAACAATTTGGTAGGTTTCAGGTCACCATACCACACAAAAGAAATGTTGCTTAAATTTTAAATTTATTTCTCGATTATTTCATAATATATTATGCTGTTTTTGTTATGTGAAAAATTGAAAAATCATTCAGAACTGTTTAAATTTTAATTGGTTTACATTTTCTTTTTCTCAATTCAGGTATGGCACAAAAATAAGCTGTGTTGTATATACTGGAGATGTCAACATTAACAGCCAAGACATTCTTCATCGTGCTGAGCAGAGATTCAACATAGTTCTCCCACATCCAGTTAATTTTATCTTCCTGAAAAAACGAAAGTTTGTTGAAGCCAAACTATACCCTCATTTTACTCTTCTCTGCCAAAGTTTGGGTTCTTTAATCCTTGGTTTTGAAGCTCTATATTCATTTGCACCTGACTTGTTCTGTGATAGTATGGGTTATGCTTTTACTCTTCCACTCTTTAAATATTTAGGTGGCTGTCAGGTTTCTTGTTATGTACATTATCCCACCATCAGTACAGATATGATTAGTCGCATTAGTGACCAGACGGCTACTTACAACAATTCAGCTACAATTTCTTCAAATCCGGTACTGAGTCGTTTAAAACTTTTATATTATAACATATTTGCATGGGTATATTCTTTTGTTGGAAGATGTAGTTCAGTTGTTATGGTCAATTCTTCATGGACATATGGACATATTTCATCTCTTTGGAAAGTCCCCAGCACTAAAATTGTATATCCTCCTTGTGATGTTACCGAGTTCCTCAAGATACCTTTACAGAGAGATTGCAAAATACATTCTGTTATTTCCATTGGTCAGTTCCGCCCAGAAAAGGATCATCCATTACAGATTAAATCATTTGCCAGATTTTTGTCTCAAGTTCCTGAAAATTTACATTCATTGTACAAATTACGCTTAGTTGGAAGTTGCCGAGATAGTGAAGACAGTAAAAGAGTTGCAGAACTAAAAGAGCTGGCTTTAATTCTTGGTGTTCGGCACTATGTTGATTTCCACTTAAATGTTTCTTTTAGTGACTTGAAACAACTATTATCTGAAGCTGAAATTGGTTTACACACAATGTGGAATGAACATTTTGGAATTGGTAAGAATTCTTTTGTCTTCATCCATTCTTCCTTGTAATGAAATTTTTGTTTTCGTTGAATTTAATTAAATTTCTTTTAAAGCACTCTAGCTAAAGATCCATGTTGAGTGCAGTCAGTGTACAGTTTCTTGAAGGTGATGCCTGGATAGAAATGCATGTGGAGTGAAATGTGGTTACATTTCAATGCTTAGCATACTTCATCTTGTTAAATGAATAAGTTTATGAGTCTTTATTCTGATTTAACACTCAGTGCCAAGATATTCAGCACCCTGAACCAGTACTACAATGTGCACCTCCTTCTCACAGCCCTGCATTGTACACCCCCTTCACTTAGTCCTACAAGCTGCTTCCCTTATCCCAGCCCTACAGTGAGCTCCCTTTTATCTCAGTTTTACATTGTGGGCCCGTTTTAAGTCTTCCTATAAATTTCTCCAGCTGACTCCTTTACCCCAGCTGGAAAATTATAATTAACTTTTGCATATGAAATCTATAGTTTTATTATCATGTATATCAGCAAGTAAATCTGTTGACTGACAAAATTTAAACTATTTCACACCAAATCTTGTGACATGTCATAACACCACATGAACAACTTGTCTTCACCACTCCATGTCAACCCTATACTCCACTCTCGTCTGTTTCAGGAGTGACCTCTTGTACTCTCTTTATTACTGGGATTGCATGTTTTTAGTTATATTAAGAATTATTAGGTTTTTAGAATATGTGTGGCATTCCAGATTTAAGCCCCCGCTCATATGATGTGTTTAGTGCAAGAGGTGATACTGAAGAGAACATAAAATATTTAGTATGGGATGAGTGGAAGATATTTAAGGTACTCTGTCAAATTTAATACTTATTTATTCACATTCTTTTTATTCACCAGTGCCGGTGACACGTTAAAAACACTCGTGTTGGTGACATGTTAAAAACACTTGTGCTGGTGACATGTTAAAAACACCTGTGCTGGTGACACGTTAAAGGCACCCGGTACACACTCTGGAGTGGTTGGTGTTAGGAAGGGCATCCATCCGTGAGACCATGCCAAAACGGACTGGAGTCTGGTGCAGCTCTCTGGCTTGCCAGTCTCCAGTCAAACCGTCTAACCCACGCCAGCATGGAAAACGAATGCTAAATGATGATGATGATAGTAACATTTGTATAACCTAGATCTGTTAGCAATCCATACAATACCATTCTTATTATGTACTGTATTGTGAGAGTAGATGATAGTTGTGGTAGTGGAAGATATTAGAAGTTGTGAGGACACATCTCAATATGTTGGGCTTCACAGACGAGATGATACTGGATCAAGCAATGTGTTAATTAGCCAAACTGAAGACCTGTCTGTCACATGCCAATGAGTGAAAAATTGACGTTTAAAGAATTTATGATGACGATGATATGTACCATTTAAAACAATCTTAATGTCTTAGTCAGAAAAGGGAGGGCAGTGCCAAAATGTGTTTGCAGAGTGGAAGAAATCACAGTTCATTGGTTGTACTCATTTTAGCTTGCAAAAATTAAACCCCGTTTTAGGCACCCAAAGACAACTCGCTATTTCATGCAGCTGTGAATACTCAATAAGAAATTGTTTCAGTTTACTGATGTATTTCTCTAATTTACTTTCAACAACATTTGTAATGTAACATGATGTAGATTAGTTCTTTAACACATTAAATTAAATTTTTGTTATACAATTACTCACAAATAACAAGGAAAATAAAGTGTAGCTGAAAGAATAATACAAAAAAAGGGTGATTATATATTAGTTGAGACTGATATTTGACCCAGTATTTAAAACTGAAATAAATATTTCTTATTGTAAAATTTTCTGACTATCCTATTTTTGGGACCTTGTGCTAATTAATGGGTTAATTAGTATTTGGATTATAATTATTCTCAATCAAATTGGATGATGTACTTCTCATTCACATATTATGATCTATATGATCTGCAGACATGTTTATGACTGATTCTTAGGAGTCTTAGTAATATCTTGAAAAACCTATGAGAAATTCTTCTCGGCTCAAATTAAATGTCAATATAGTCGAATGTAGTCGCAAATTTATGTTAAGTTATGCAAGTTATAAATTAAAACAAACGATATGAGTTATCTCCCTTGTAAAAGTTACCGTGTTGAACATAATACAAGAAACAAATTACAGACTTCTCACATACTCACCATCAGCCTGAAAATAATAGCTCAGCTAATGTTCAAGTATATATCTTTTACTTGTTTCAGTCATTAGTCTGCGGCCATGCTGGGGCTTAGAAATACTAACGTAGCAAGGAAATGACAACATTAGCTCAATTAATGTAATCTTTTACTGTATAGTTTTTGCCTTTTTTTTTTTCGGTAATGGATCCTGTCACATTTCTTCTGAATGCAACTGTTGAAAACTTACGTTACATATTTTTTGGCGAATTTACTTATGTTATTGTTCTCCCATGAATATATTTAATTGTGAGGGAAATAAACAAAACATTCTTGATACAATTTTAGATGTCAGACCAGAAGAAAGTAAAAAATTTGAAATTGTTGTTAAAATATTTTAATGTAGGAGTAAAATAATGGATTTTTGGTTAATGTATTGGACTATCGGCACACGATTTGTAGGTTCAAATTTAACATTGGTCTTTTGTTATGTCTCTAGGCATAGCACTTTATTCTATATGCCCCTGTTCAACTAACTCTCCAGAACAGTAAACATCTTTTCTTGGAAAGTTATGCTATAGTGTGCCACCCTTTCCAAGTAAAGATTTGACATTTATCTAATTAACACAGCAAATACTAATTAGATGCACTTCAGAGTTTCTATAAGGATTATCATTATAGTAATTTCAAAATCCATAACTGATCTGTGTTATAAATAGATTAGATAGTGGTAGAATGATAAGAAACCAAACATTTCAGTTTGATTGAAAAATAAAAAATGTGCCTGATTATTTGAGCCAGGGGACCAAAATTATAAGCCACTGAATATTTACTTTTGTTAAACTACTGAGTTTCGACTGAAAAATAATGTTTGTTAAATTTTATGACAGCCTAAATTCATGGATAGACAGAAATGTACAATAATAGTGAAGGCGCCTGGCTCAGTGGTTCGAGTGTCGGGTTTACAATCGTGAGGTCGTGAGTTTGATTCCTGGACCGGGCTGGGTGTTGTGTTCTTGAACAAGATGCTTCATTTTACAAAGCTCCAGTTCACTCAGCTGTAGAAATGAGTTGCGATGTCACTGGTGCCAAGCTGTATTGGCCTTTGCCTTTCCCTTGGACAATATATGTGGTGTGGAGAGAAGAGACTGATATGCATGGGCAACTGCTGGTCTTCCACAAACAACCTTGCCCAGACTTGTGCTTCAGAAGGGAACTTTTTAGGTGGAATCCCATGGTCATTCATGACCAAAGGGGGTCTTTACACTCATTACCCTTTTATATTTACACACACACAAACAAAGTAGGTCCCTAGGGATAAGATAATCCAGGCTGTCACACGAACAGTGGTTATCTGAAAATTACAAAAGGCGAATATCCCCAAATCACTAAAATAATTAATAAACTTCACTTCCATCATAGAGTATGAATAATGAAAATTGAAGATTGGAGTTTATGATATTTTTATTTCATGGCCGACAATGATTTAAAAAATCCCATGTTGACCTTTCACACATTGTTTTTCAACATGTATGTAAACAATGATTCAGTCATGTTTGTTTGGTAATTTATATTGCTTGGTAATGTATATTATATAGCAACCCATATAAATGTTTTATCAGAACTGTTTATAAAAACAATATTGAATTTACAAAAAAATATTGCTTTTAAATATGAATATTTATTGATTTTATGAACGATTCTAATGAAACAATTACATGGGCTGCTATGTAATATACATTACCTTGGAAACATGGCTAAATCATAGTTAACTTACATATCTATAGAAATAATGTGTGAATAGTCACAATGTAGTTGTTGAAACAATTGTCAACAATGAAATAAAAAGAAAATATCATAACTTTAGTCTTCAATTTTCATTTTGTATGTATGTACGAGGGTCAGCTGAAAAGTTCATTGGCTGTAAGATACTCTCATGGAATGTGACCAAATGAGGATATATTATTTTTCAATATATTCCCTTTTTCAGTTCATGCACTTCTTTCATCGGTGTTGCAGTGCTTGGATCCCATTGGTGAAGAAGTTTTCATCCTGTTGCTCGAAAACGTCATCAACACTGCTATACTGGTTCCCAGCCAAGTGTTGTTTTCATGTTGGGAAACAGATGATAGTTAGATGGGTCCAAATCAAGAGAAAAGGGAGGTTGATCAACCAGTTCATAGCCACAGTCATGCACAACAGCCATTGAAACCAAGGACTTGTTTGTTGGAGCATTGTCTTGATGAAACAAGACCCCTTTAGTCAGTTTTCTTGGACATTTGGTCTTGATAGCCCTTCATAACAGCCTCAGCAAGTTGGCATATTATTCTCCATTGATGGTGTGGTCCTTTTGAAGATAGTCAATAAACATTGTGTCTCTTGCATCCAAAACAACCAAGGCCATCACCTTCCCTGCAGATGAAAGGACTTTGGCCTTCTTTGGAGCAGGTGAGGAGAGTTGTTTCCACTGCATGGATAGTCGTTTTGTCTCTGGCTCAAAATGATGAAGCCAACATTCATCATAGGTTAGGAAACTTTCAAGAAAACCAGCTGGATCTGCCTCAAACAATGTCAGGTTTACTCATGATCACAGTGTGCTTTTGATTCATTTCATTGTTACTTCATATTACTCACTTGTGAGTGTCTAAGTAAATTGAATTGAACAAATGCATACATTGAGAACCATCACCATCGTCATCATTTCATGTTTGTCTTCCATGCTGGCATGGGTTGGATGTTTTGACAGGAACCAATGTGCTGGAGGACTGTTTCGAGCTCCAATGTCTGTTTTTGCATGGCTTCTATGGCTGGATGTTTTTTCTAATGCAAATCATGATAAAAAAAAACAATATATGATGGTGTTTGGTTGGGGGGGGGGGGGTAATGATGATGATGATTCTGCTGTTGTTGTTGCTGTAAGCTTAGTTGCTCATAACTTTATTATATTATGAACATAATGTTTCACACAGATTTATAATACACGATTAGTCTCTCAAGAAGGCAATAATTGGAAATATTACATTTTTAAAATTCAAAGAACAAAGCTGTAATGTCTATGTTTACAATAAATAAAGAGCTCTCTTTAGAAATAATAACTGAACAACTGAAAAGTAAGATAGTTGATAATTATATCTAAAATCAAATTAGATCTGTAGCTAATTTAGCACGACTTTAAAATGCAGCAAATCAAGATAAAAAAAAGTTGGAATATTTTCAATCAATTAAAGTCTTACCAGCTGCATACATAATATAAATAAGTTTTGAAAGAAAAATATTAGTCTGAAATCAGGAAATGAGAAAATGCTTCAAGTTCAATTTCTTCAGTTTCCAAAAAAAAAAAAATATCAACATAGGCACAGGCATGGCTCTGTGGTACCTTGGGCAAGTGTATTCTACTATAGCCTCAGGCCAACCAAAGCCTTATGAGTGGATTTGGTAGATGGAAACTGAAAGAAACCCGTCATATATATATATATATATATATGTATATATCTATGTGTGTGTCCCCCACCACCACTTGACAACCGGTGTTGGTTAGTTTATGTCCCCGTAACTTAGCGGTTCGGCAAAAGAGATCGATATAATAAGTACCAGACTTGAAAAAATAAGTACTGGTGTCGATTCTTTTGGCTAAAAATTAAAGGCAGTGCCCCAACATGGCCGCAGTCTGATGACTGAAACAAGTAAAAGATAAAAGAAGATAAAAGATATATATATATATATATATACAACAGGCTTCTACACAGTTTCCATCTAAATTCACTCACAAAACTTTGGTTGCCTGGGACTATAGTAAAAGACACTTGCCCAAGGTACCACACAGTAGAACTGAACCCCAAACCACATGATAGCAAAGTAAGCTTCTTGACCATACAGCCATGATTGATTATCTTTATAATTCTTTAAAACAGCATCAATATTTTACATTTACAATGTTGCTATTGCACATCACATCAGTTATATTTTCAATGCCAATTGCATTCATTTAAGTCATGCAATAATACACGAGGTACTGGGGGTACCATAACCTATTTCCATATTCTGTACCTAGCTTCAATAGCTGCTTTCTGATAGGAAGCTTTTAGCTCTATAATATCAATACCATATATTATATAGAATTTTCAAAAGCATTGAAAATAATAAAATCTAATGCGTTTTCTTGCAACATATAATAATGTTTTGGGGTTATTTTTGGGGGTTTTTTTTTTGCTTCAAGTAGAAGTATTCATGATCATTTATAAATCGATACAAATTGGTAAAATTGGGTAATATTCATGTTACTTTTGGTTATAGCCACATGTTATACATGTTAAAATGTATATATTTATACCTTTTATTATACATGGCAATATGTTATGCACATTAATACATGTTGTTATACATGTTATATATGTGATATACATATTATATATGTGATAATACATGTTATAAACATTTTACTACATGTTATATACATGTTAATACCTCTCATGTGTCAATGCATATTGTATATGTGATAATACATGTTATAAATATGTTACTACATGTTATACATGTTAATACCTATCATGTGTCAATACATATTATATATGTGATAATACATGTTATAAACATTTTACTACATGTTAATACATGTTATATGTGTATTAATACATGTTACTATATATGCTATCATACGTGTTAATATACATGTTACTCTACATGTAGCTTATTGTCAAGTGGCCTATGAGCTCTACTGACCAAATTCACAGAATATAAACATTAATCCCTTCTCACACCCATGCACATACACAGATCATCATCATCAACCTCATCATCAACCTCATCATCATCATCATTATCATCATCAACCTCATCATCATCATCATCTTTATCATCATCATCCTTATCATCCTCATCTTTATCATCATCGATGAGACAGAATTTGTTCAGGTAGATTTTCTATGGCTGGATGCCCTTCCTGTCACCAACCCTCACCTATTTTCAAACAAGGTATTCCCCTCCCCCCTCCATGGTCAGACATTTCCACAGAATATTTAAAATGAATGACACCACTTGCATGACTGCGATGCTCATTTACAACTGTCATGCAATGTCAAGACAAAGAAAAACAAACGCACACACACACACATATACACACACACACACACAAACACACACACACACACACACACATTCCTATATACCTATATGCACACACACACACACACAAACACATATACCTATATGCACATATGCACTCATACATATTATAGGCTTCTTTCAGTTTCCATCAACAAAATTCACTCTAGTCTAACGTGCAGCATGGTGAGATAGAACCTGAGACCAAGACCGTGTTGTAATAAAGTGAACTCTGTACCCATACAGCCAAGTCTACACCTAGTCTATTTTAGTGATGACCTCAGTCGAGGTTGGCAAGGTGGAATCAGAAACACGTGTCTGTTGTAGTTCTCTTATCCCCAGATAGCAAACCTGTCTTTTGTTTTAATGGCATGTCAGTTTTGGAGAATACTTGTTTCTTGAGATTGTCTCCCTTTCTCAAGTGGAGCTGACCATAATTACCATTTGGTGATTATAATACATCCTCTTGAAGTGAAGATAATTTTAATAATTCAAGAATATATGTTGTATGGTATTTGTTAAACCTGTATTTATCTAATATACAATCGCTTGCATTTAATTCTAGAGATCAAATTCTTGTTGTTCTGTCCCAACAATTTTTGAACGTATTGATTATCAAAGATATGTTGTAGTCATAGTCAACTTGCCTTTTTGTGTATTAGGAAACTCTATACTATCTAATGTGTCCTTGAGATTTGAGGGAGATTTAATTGCTATTTCTAGCACTTCAGACAATCACAAAGATTCACCCTCTTTAATTTCTTTAGTATTCAGATTATTCTATCAAATGTAATGCTTATTTATTCACATTGTTTTGAATTAATCATGCATTATCTTGTATCTTCAAAATTTCAATGATGTGAGTATTTATTTTAGAATGACATTGTAGGGTAGGTGTGAAAGGCTGGAACTAGGGGCTGGATATGGCCGGTTTAAATGCTAAAGGGTTAAACTTGTTTGTCTTTAAGAGCAAAGATGACCTATGTATTATTAAATTTGCTATTTTTATTTCTTCTTTAATAGTTAACTGGTCAGCCTGTTTTGATTGGTGGAACAATGGGAACTTGTAGTTATGTATTGACTGGAACTGATCAGGGAATGGAAGATACATTTGGAACAACATGTCATGGAGCTGTGAGTGTCCTTTTTATTTCTTTTTTGTTTTTGTCACAAAAAATTGATATTACATTGTATTTATGGTAGGGGAATGGGGTTAACTATATATATATATATATATGTAAAATTATTTTTGTTTTTGTATTTTTGGTTGTTTTGTTTTTTCTGTTGATAAGCTTATGAAACATCTCTTGTTCAATTTAGGGCCGAGCACTTTCCCGTGCCAAATCTCGTCGTAATCTTGATTACATGGACGTTTTAGAGTCCTTAAATGCTCAAGGAATCAGTATACGAGTAGCTTCTCCTAAACTTGTTATGGAAGAGGTAAGTTTTTTTTGTTTGTTTTTTTTTTTGCTTTTTTTTCTTTTACCTGTGACAATACTATTTTTCTGCAAGCATGGTTATAGGTATAAGCCTGGCTACAGAGTTCATTTTGTCACCATGGAGTATTTTGTTCTCACAGTATGGCACCTTGGGCAAGTTTCTTCTAATGTGGCCTCTCAGGTCAACAAATATATTGTGAGTGAATTTGATAGATAGAAACTGTATAAGAGCCCATCATGTGTATATGGATGCACACGTGCCTTTGTGAATGTTTGCATTCTGAGTCTTGCATGAAAACACTGAGTTACAAACAGTAAGTAGTTTGTTGATATTTCCTGTTAAACAAATCCTTATTTGCAAACCGGTATAGGTTAGTGACAGGAAGAGCATCAAGCTGTAAAACAATACCTCAGTAATATACATGTTCTTTTTTTTTTTTTCTTTCTCTTTCCTCCTCCAAGCCTCTTCCTATAGACATCCATCCCTCATTCTTACCATAGCCCACCCTCACCCTTCTCTTATCCACCTTTCACTCTCCCCTCACATTCCTGCAATCCCAGACCTTATCTCCCTATCACTCAATCCTTACATCACTCCCCTATCTACTGTACTACTCTGCTGTTATTAATTCAGAACCTGTTGCTACAAACTATATAATGTCACCATTTCTGCACTGCCAGTCACCACTCCTTTCCTCTGAGCCACTCCCAACTGACACCCATCCTTCATTATTATCATTCATCCACTTATATTTACCATCAGTCACCCCCCACACTTGTTCACCATTCACCTTCCATATATATCTAATCACTTCCACCTCATATCCATCTTTCACTTTTCCCTTCACACTCTTGCAACCTTACCCACCCCTGTTGATTCTCCTACCTCCATGTTCTATTCACTTTCTTGGACATGTTATCTTAAGAGTACTTATCTTTCTGGTACCACTCTAGCCACCTCCATACACTCATTCAAAATGTGTGATGGCCATGAATCAGCCTCATAACAAATCTGTCCCTACTCCCCACTCATCCTTTAAACCTCAACACCTCACATAAAGTGACCTCTCTATCTTTCTCACTCAAGGGAGCTCTTTGGTCTTGCAGGTTACAAAGTGACCTTGATAGTGCTGGTGTCATGAATATCACACAGTACACTCTGTAAAATGGTTGGCAGTAGGAATGGCATCCAGCCATAAAAACTATGCCAAAACTGAGACACTAAACCAAGACATCGTTATCCAACACATACCAGCATGGAAAGTAGATACAAAAATGATGGGGGGGGGGAATAAAAGAAACCAATTTTTCTAAAAAAATTTCAAAGTTTAACAAAACTGTACTTTCACTATCAAGATGGAGCCTTTTTTTTTTGTTTTCATTCTTCTAAATTTATGACGTTGGGTCTAATACACTAACTTTCTACATATTTCAATCGTACATCATTTCATCATTGATTACCCAATGTTCTAATGCCTTTATAATTTTTTCATAAATCTTCTTTTGCCTGAATCTGTCATGGCCCCATTATCACTAACCTATTGTAGAAGGAAAATGGCTAAATGAATAAAACTGGAAAAAGGTCCGAGTTTAAATTTACTGCAAGCTTATTGTGTTTACTTAGAAAACACACTCAGTTCTATACAATAGATCAGTTTGTGTTAACATATTTTATGAAATGAACACTAGAAAGCTAATTAAAAATAATTATGCAGTGAAGAAAAGACATTAGCTCAATTACTAATATTATTTGAATCAGTTTGGCAAATATGGGAGACAAATCTGGGCATGTTTTGGTCTTAATATCCCTCCTCAGTGACTTAACCATATTTGCTGATGTAGTAATGTGAGTCACTAAACAGATGTACAATATTGAATATGTGTAGGCATGAAAAATGAGCATATTTAAAAAAGATGCTTAATTCTACATATCTCGTTTCACCAAGCTACCAGAACTCTGCACCAGATCATCTGGGAGCACCAGATCATCTGGGAGAACCAGATCATCTGGGAATGTTATTTGTACTACCTATGTTATCTCTTATTTGTTTAACATTGCAAAACTAGAATTAAGCACTTGCCCTTAATCTCCCTTAGTCATGTCTTCCCTATCTCTAAACATATCCCCTCACAGTCTTATGGAACATCCCCCTCTGTACTATTTATACTACCCCCCCCCCCTACTTTTCCCTGTGGGTAGGCCACAATACTTACCAATACCATCAATTTCTCTCTTTCACTCAGACTGTCTCTCTAAATTCCTCCCACCTTCCGGGCCAGCCAAATATCTCTTCTATAGTAAGACAACTATCTCTGTCCCTCTATCATACCTCTCACCTGGCACACAGCCACTCACCTTGGTTCCACTTCCTCTTTCAACTAAGAAGTTTTTGTCTTGCAAGTTATTTGGCAACCCCACCTGGTGTAGGTGCCATGTAAAAAGTACCCAGTACACTCCGTAAAGTGGTTGGTATTAGGAAGGGCATCCATCGCTAGAAACCATGCCAAAACAGGCAATTGAAGTCTGGTGCAGCTCTCCGACTTTACAGCTCCTGTCAAACCATCCAACCCATGCCAGCATGGAAATGATGATGATGAATGTAAATATAACCTATTTCATGACACGTTTTCACTTGGCTTGCATTATCCACTCATAACATGCCCATACCCTCAGTTTGCTTCATTATAAATAAACATAGCATATCCACAAAACTTTTCTGTTCAGTTCTCTCAGGAAACTATGTAAGAATTGTTTCTCCTTATTTATGATGTAAATACTGAGTTGTTAGTCTATAATGTGTTGTAGTTCAGTTTAGTATATTATGTCCTTGTTTTCTATCAGACAGGCAAGCCTTTATTTATCTGCCATTGAAACCCTCTCCACTTTTGTTTGCCACTTACTATATCCACTGACTTCCATATCCCCCCACCACACACTCTTTTATTTCCCTATTTTGTCATCTATCTACAGGTTTATTATACTGCTGTTCTCAACCCTTTCTGTACTGCCACTTACACGTTGTCCTTCCTGAGCCACTATCATCACTCCCAAATTGATAAAGTAGCCATGTATCTCCTCTACAGCAAGACATCTATTCTTATCCCTGTATCATACTTTAGCCTATCAACACTCAGCATAAAACCAACTCAATCAAGAGGAATTTTCTTGCAAGTTACTTGGTGGCCTCACTAATACTGTGTCTGGAAAAAAGCACCCAGTACCCTCTGTAAAGTAGTTGGCATTAGGAAGGGCATCCAATCATAGAAACTATGCCAAAGCAGACAACTGGCTCATCAGATCCTGTTGAACCCTTCAACCCATGCCATCATGGAAGACAGATATTAGATGATTATGATGAAAGCCATTATCATCATTGTCCTCCACCTCCAGTAACCCAATATGTCAATTCACAAAGAAATTTTGTAATTTAATATCTTTAACCCTTTAGTGCTCAGATCATCATCATCATCATCATCATCATTTAACGTCCGTTTTCCATGCTAGCATGGGTGGGACGGTACCACAGGAGC
>JAOPUL010005855.1:72803107-72814859 GCA_027564515.1 Octopus rubescens | reverse complement strand
GTTTCCAGTCAAAACCGTCTAACCCATGCCTGCATGGAAAAAGAGACGTTAAATGATGATGATGATGATGATGATGAATAAATGATTGTTGTATTTTCTGAGATGAGGAATTTTATATTATATATTAGTCGGAGTAGTGTCCTCATGTTATTTTCTACGGATTTAGTCACTGGAATTTTTAAAACTTTTATTTTCATTCCATTTTAATTACTAAGAATCAAAGTAAGAGTAAGTCGTATTTCGATTTTATGGGTTTTGTTTTTTGAATGAATTTCTCTCAAGTATTTTAAATTCTATGTAATCGTATTATCCCGACAATATCTTATAAATATCAACAGCATAGCAATCTATAAATATCGAACCTTTACAGAAGACAATGCTTTGTAAAGGTCAAATGACATTTGATTTCCGTAATGGTAAAAATATATTTATATATGAGAAAAGGGAAGGGGAATGTGTGATGCTCATCGCACCCCGATGACATTAGAGTTGTAAATTAAGTGATTTGACTTTGATAGGAAATTAAACGTTTATTTTTTTTATTATTGTTGGGAATACTGACAGGTCAATAAATTTGACTTTCCAATGTCAGGTAAGTAATTTAGGAATAATTAAAGAAGCAACAGATGTAGCAACAACAGCCAGCTTAAAAAGAGTCTGGAATTGAACAAGAGAGAAAAAGAAAGTGAGAAAGAGAAAGAGAGAGAGAGAGAGTAAGTTTGGTGTCACGCCGGTGATATGTTGCGCATGCGTGACCCCTATCTCTTCATGGCAGCCGTGCGATATCAAGATCTCTTAAGAAAGGCACGGCTGCCTTAGCTGTAGTCAGTCATTTTGGATATTTAAAGATATATATATATGTATATATAAATATTCATACTCTTCACAATAGAAAAATAACCTTTTTCCTATAACTGATTTGTAAACTTGTTTTTATTTCTATCTCCATCCCTTCCACGTAAACAATCCAGTTTGATACTTGGTTGTGTAAAATGCTTAACATCACTGACGGCTACTATATTTCCACTTCTCTCTCTCAGCTGTATTTATCTCAGTATTCAACCTTTCTCACTCTTCCCAACCAGTATTCTTTAATTTCCACATCTTATGTCTACAAGTAACCCTATATTTTTTTTCTTTCCCATCTATAAATTCCATAACTCGCGCCTATCAAAATTAAATCTGGCTTATCTCCTATTTCCAATACTCCAACACAAGCAACATTTTAAATTTTATTTATTCAAAACTACTGTTGCTAGATATTTCTTTTAAACGGGAATGATTGGTAAGTTACCATTGATATATATATATATATATAATTTTTCGTACAGTTTGTTTTCTTGACGTAATAAGATCTAACAATCATTATTTCTTTTTGTAGACTCAGCACAAATATTCTAAAGGGTTACATGTTATGTTCATCTATCACTAGAAGTATTACAAGCACTTGGTCGGTCTTGATAAAATTTATTTTGATAAATCCATAGCTAACGGAATTTCCAACGAAATCAATGCATTCGTGATTGTTAAATCGGTTGCAACACAATATTACTTTGTTGGTTCCAAGATAGAATTTCATCAGTATTTCTGCAATTGCTTGCTTTAACTCTGCTTATTTTGAAAAAGAAAAAAGTAAAAGGCCAACAAACACCACTAGCTTTTCATGCCTTTGTAAATGTAAGCTCATAGATTGTCAGTACCGGCTGATGAGGAAGACTTACTCTAGGTGCATATATATATATATTTTTTTTATTGATGTTTTCTACTACAATTTTTAACAACTTGTCCAATTTGATGCCTCTCTCATTTTATTTATTCCTGTTCAATTTTTATAAGGAAACAACTATTTTCGTAAAACCCCTCTTTTAAGTACATATCGTTTCCACTTTTAGCCAGATTGGTAAATTCCCCCACCTCAAGGTTTTTGCCGTTGTTAGTTCATTGATGACAAGCAACGTTATTGTATGTCTTTTGAATGACAATAGTTTATAGGTTATATAATATTTCTTATTATTTATTTATAATCTACTGTGTTGTCTATTTGATCTGATACACTAATTAACTGCATTTTAACCTCCTGATTTCCATTAATGCTTATCGAAGCATTCCGCTGTCGGGCAACCAGTAGTGATTTATTTAAAGAGGATTATATCTCAGAATCTTTATTTTTTTTTCTTAACGGTAGCTCCCGGTTTAATTTCCAAGACAGTAATTGCTAAATTTGTTTTCTATAATATATAACCGGATCTCCGCTTATTATTCTTAATGATACTGCGATTTTTAAAATCACAAATGACCCCCCCCCCCATATAGCGATACCATTGTCTTCAGAAAAAGACATACACATATATATATGTAAAACATCGGTATCGCATTAAATAACATAAAAGAAACTATTTGCTCTTGATCTTTTCAACATTTTACTCGCTTTAATTTAACGATTGATTTTAATAATTTCATGCCGTAGCTTAGCAAAGCAAACTAGAAAGTGATATATTTAGAAAAAGATAAACATTCTTTGTCATATCTGATCAAATCAATGTGTGATGGCTGGGTCTTGCCCCTCTTTTGCTGATATATATACACAATTGATATAGAAACAAACCTGTCAGACTTATTTTCTTCAATTGGCAAGATGGCTCGGTTAATGTTCGTGTAATTAACATTACATGCTAAAATCCGCAACATTTACGAAAGGTTATTTATTTTCATAATTTTCTACGGCTCTGTTATATGTTTTTTTTTTTTTTTTACTCCTTCCGCAAAAGGTGTATCTGTTTTTATAAAGAATGGATGTATCTAGATGGGAAAATCTAAATTAACTTTATTACGGTAATTATTTTATTAATTCTTCTCCACTACAAAGTATCCTACGGCTTGTAGGTCGAACGATAGGTAAGAAAAATAGTTGTAGACACATATTCCAGAGCGAGCTGAACGTGGTCTTTCGGCCTGCTAAGAATAGCATCCAAATCTCCCTTAAATAGCATCAGGGCACATTCGATAATCTAGTTTTAGATACACAGTATCCGAAATAAATACGAGATGGTTACAGCTGGAATGCCTTTGATCATAGTTTTGTTCATCAGGATGGATTTTACAGATAGGTTTTTTAAAATAACTGGGAGCTAAAAATAACTTGTAATGCTTATTATATGTATTGTACATCAATGATTGTGTGTATTTGGGTGGAGTCCAAATATGCACGGTTATTCCTATGTAATACATATACAGAATATTTACTATCATCGACTTCTTACAAGCGAAATGAATTCTGGTTTATAAGGAACAACATTTTGAGATGTACATTTCTTATTTGAGAGTTGCAACTAAATTGTGGATTCAACATTATTATTAAAGTATATTGGAGGTGGAGAACTAATCTAGAGGCATTAAGATATCTTAATTCAGTGTTTAAATATTCGGAATTCATATTCTCTTAGTTGTCTTGCCAGAGTTGGTAAAATACCAGTAATCTATTTGTTTGTTTCAGTGAATTGTTTCTTACAAAATTATCTTTTGTTTTTTATAAAAATTATCAATCATTAAGCACTGTCTAATTGTTAAAAAAAACTGTTTGAAGGTTGTTTGATTTTTTCCTTTTATTTATATATTAAGGAACGTTACCTTGTAGAATGTTTTGTTTTGTTTTGACTTGAGGCCGTGCGCATCCAAGACCACATTAGTGTGCTTTTTTTAAACGGTTGAGTTAATTTGAGGGACATTTGGCTGCTATTTCTAAACAGATCGAGCTACCATGTTGAGGCTTTCTCATCTATCTTTGTTTAATGAGATAGATGAAATAGCGTGGTGTTTATGGAAAAGATTGTCTAACGTGTGTCAATAAAAAAGCGACTGAACAAAGTAGTTGATAAAAACCACTCCAATCATAATTATCATCTAGCGTCCGTTTTCCATGCTGGCATGGGTTAGACGGTTTGAGTGGAACTGGTACGATGGGGAGCTGTATCAGGCTCCAGTCTGGTTTGGCTTGGTTTCTACGGCTGGATGTCCTTCTTAACGTCAACCACTCCACGAGAGTAGTGGGACCTTTCTACGTGTCACCGGCACGAAATTATATCGATGTACAGTTTGATACTATTATTTATTAAACCGACTGATCACATTTTAAATTATAACATTTAAATACAGAAAAACAGGGGAAAAAAGGGGTGGGGGTGTAAGCTGCAGAAGATGGAGGGGCAATGAGCCACGCATCTCAGAACAAATGGTGTGCTCAGCTATACTCCACAGTCTTGACCACAATGGCATTGCCAAAGAGAATGGCTAGCAATGCTGCAGCAGCCACTCCACCTTGCAGGGCTCATTTCTCAGGCAGGCTGCGTTATCCTGATTTTGTGGAGGAAATCGGTAGTGAGGGTTCCGAGAACACCTGAGATCTCAACGGTGGCCAGCACAAACTGGTAGTGGCTGGTCAGTCAGGCCCCTGTGTTTGTTTATTTTTCTCTCTGTGTTATGGGCAGTGACACCCGGGTTTGCAGCCAATGCAGTAAAGGTTGGAGTCGGAGAATGTGTCACTGCACGTTGCATCCCAGACTAGAGATCTGCCTTCATCAAATGGGAAGAGGGTTATTCCGTCAGGGTGCTTACCATCCTCGCGGTCGAGACCTACTGGCTCCAGTTGAAATGGGAAGCTAGCCGCGTCAAGGCCCCTTCTAATTATGTCAGTCAGCGTGGCGTATCGGAGGAATCCACTCATACTAAAGTTGCAGGCAGAATTCATCGACTACCGTCCCACAATTGCATTTGTGCTGCTCACACAATCAGAGACTGAGGTGTTGGGCTACTCCGATATGAGTGCACTCATCATCTAGAAGGGTAACGGTAGACGAGGAGGGCACTGAATTGAGCCATGTGCTGCTGCTTGACTGTGAAGCGGAACAATGGCAGGCAAGGCGGTGCTGGTCTAATGATGTCTCTGCTCGAAGGTAGACTTGCATCTGATGTTATCCCTGTTTTGTGTAACTATTTGAACTTAAGTGTAATGGCTTAATGTTTGAGATGAATTGGGAATAAGATTATGATTGTCTGATAAGATTATAAATGTTAACCTCATTTTTAGAGGTAAAAATGTGGTTAATAGTTTGAAAATATATAATATATATGAATGAGTGTTAATGTTAGTTACGTTTGAAGGGATAGTAATATTTTCACATTTCAAGTGGATGTTAATTTTCTGTTCCAAAGTATCAACTGTTAGATTTGTCCCTTTAAGGATAGTTAATTCAAGAACAGTGCCAGATATTGCCATTGTCTTTTCTGGCTAGGGAAAATGAAGCATTGATATGATGAGATGATATAGCATTCAATTACTAGGATCAATTAATCAGTTATACTCTCCCCACAAATTTGTGCTCTTATGACAGATTGGCTAACTCATTAGAACATCAGACAAAATTCCTGGCAGTATTTAGTTATGACTCCCTACATTCTGAGTTCAGATTCTGCCAAAGTTAAGCTTGTCTTTCATTTTTCTAGGGTTGATAAAATAAATTACCAGTCATGTACTGGAGTGGATTTAAATTTGCGGCCTTATATTAGTGTTACAAATAAATACATTCCAAGTAAACCTGGAGGGCAAGAAATCAAAAATGATACTAGTTAACAAATTTTAAGTTTAACTTGTTTCTGATAACATTTAAGAAAATTTATCTGTAACTTTTCTATGTGAGCTACATTTAAAACCATATATTAGATATTTTTCCTATCTCTTCAGATTTTTCATTCTGTGTAAGTTTACCATATGTACTGGCTTATCTAGGGCAGTCTTGGTTTTAGGGCTTTGTTTTCACAAACAAAATAGAACACCATGAGTAGAAGGGGCACCTTCCTGGTTTAAGACCCCTCCATGGACCTCCTTCAGTGAAAGGAAATCAGGGGGGAAAATGTTGCATCTGGTTGTCTGTAGTATCATCATTAAGCTGTATTGTATTGGCTGACCTACCAATTTCAAATCCTACTGAAGCCATTGTTTTGCTGTCCTTCAGAAGGCAAGCAATAATATTTTATTTGGTTAAACCTTAGCTAAAAAAATAGCCTTCATTATTAATAAATATTAATGGTATTAATATGTTATGATATTCCATACATGAGTGACTGTACTTGTGTACATATTTTGTCCTTAACAATATCTGTTAATCATGTATATAACTAACAAATAGAAAGAAAAACCTGAATAGACAGCAAAGTGTGTTTCTTGGTGTTTTAATATAGTTGCTTATCTCCATACAAATATGGGAAAATGAGCCAATGAAGGAATCTCTATAGGATCACTGATCCTTTTAGAAAGAATTGCCAAATATCCCCCAAACCACATCATCTTGAAAAAAAGAACACATTGGCTAATGTCTGAGGTACACTATGCCTTAGGGATGGTGATAGCTCTATATGATCAGGGCTGACATAGGGTTCAACAACAACAAAAATGGTTGATGATTTTTGGTGAAATGTTCATTTTATTGTTTCTTTGAATTTTTATTCAGGTTGTTGTTTTTGTTTATCTCCAGTTCAAGCCAACCAATCATGACTCTTTTATATCCCTCCAAACTTCATGGCAAAGATGGTTTGGGATTAAATCATGAAAGGTGTCTTAATCTATTTCTTCCTTGGTATCTTTCTTACCTTAAGGTAATATTTCTTGGATTATTGTTTCCTATAAGGTGCTGTAGTGGTAACAAGCATTAGAATGTTGGATTGAATGGCAGTATGTAATTATTCTCCTTTATTCTGAGTTCAAATCCTATCATTATTTTGGAGGGCAATAAAATAAATAGGGCCTTTACATTTTATGAAAAAGAAGCCATTATTATCATCGTTAGTGTTAAGTGAAAAGGACAGTGGTATCTTTTTAGACAAAATGTCTTCTCATATTTAGTTACTTCTGTGTTCAAATTCCACTGAGGTTCACCTTACCATTCATTCTTCCAGGATTGATAAAATAAGTATCAGCTGAGTCCTTGTGCCAGCATTTAGAAATTATTATTATTACTAGCTTACCCGTGTCGTCAATAATGATGACATTTTTATGTGTGTGTGTGTGTGTGTGCGAGAGAGAAATAAAATATATAAAATTAAATATTTAAGTATTTTCTTACTTCTGCTTGAAACAAAATTTTTCTACGACTGGCAACATGTTTTGATATTGGCATTGAATGTCCTCTGTATTTCATTGAATCAAGTGATATATCCTTTAAACAGTGTTCGTTTTTTCTATTTATTTTTTTATTATTATTGAAATAATCGTGAAAACAGAAAAAGAAAAAAAAGTTAATATAAACTATAAACTGTTACAATAACAATTTTATTCTCTAACGCCATCAGAATTTACATCGCATGTAATACCTGTGCGTATTGCTGTGTGTGTGTGTGTGTGAACTTCCATCATCAGTTCTCAGTTCGCCTGCGTCTCTGACTATCACTCACTCCCACTCCATTTGTTTTTTACCCTTCTCAGTTCGCTTCCTTCTCTGACTATCACCCACTCCCACTCTGTTGTTTTACTCTTCTTCCCCTAACGTGACTGACGGGACACACATAGCATTTTATTATATGAGTGATTATTATTATATATAAGTGGTGAGCTGACAGAACTGTTAACTCGCTGGACAAAATGCTGCCAAGCATTTTGTCTGTCTTTACATTCTGTGTTCAAATTCCACCAAGGTTGACTTTGCCTTTCATCCTTTTGGGGTCGATGAAATAAAGTACCAGTTGAGCACTGGGGTCAATGTAATTGACTAGCTTCCTCCCCACCAAATTTCAGGCCTTGTGCTTATAGTAGGAAGGATTATTATTATAATTATTGAATGTCAAAAGATTGTGGTTCTTGATGAGTTTTACTGTTGTAAGTGATTTAGTTAATGTTTATGAAGCTCATATAAAAAGTATAACTGTCACAAATTTTTGTGTCACTCCTAAAACAAGTATTGGGTTGTGTGGTAAGAAGTTTGCTTCCCAACCACATTGTTTCAGGTTCAGTCCCACGGCATGGTACCTTGGGCTGACAAAAACCTTGTGAGTGGATTTGTTAGATAGAAACTGAAAGAAGCCCATCCTACATATACATCTATGTGTGTTTGACCCCCACCACTACTTAACAACCAATGTCGGTGTGTTTACATCCCCATAACTTAGAGGTTTGGCAAAAGAAAGCAATATGATAACTACCAGGTTTTACAAAAAAATAAGTACTGGGGTCAATTTGTTTGACTAAAATTCTTCAAGGCAATGCCCCAGCATGGTCGCAGTCTAAATACTGAAACAAGAAAAACAAAAAAATATTTATCTAAAAAATCCTTATTTATGGGGACAAGGGTGAATGAGTTAGGGTACTGGGGGGGGTTTTTTCTGGTTTCTGGCTTCAGATTTTTTAAAGTTGATTTAAGATCTTTTTTGCTTTTCACCTCTGCGTGTTCCTTCTTCAAATGTTAAGCTATTTCACTATAGCTTATGTAACAGCCACTTTGACGTATATTATGATTCTAGGTAAGGTATTAAACTCAACTTTGGACTTGAAGTACTTGAGCTAAAATTCGATGTCAATGTTTCGTTGATCAGGATACTTGATTCTGTGTTGTCTCAGTTCATTTAGCTGCCTGGAATAGATATCAGACTATCTGGAAATATTAGCTGCAATAGACTGGCATGAAACCAGAAGCATTTATATTAATTTGCAAAACAGCTTTATAACTCCCTATATAAAGTGAAAGAAACAATGTTTTGAAGTTAAACATTTAAAAATTATATATGTTTTATTAATCATACCTGTAAATAACAAAATTATGACTAACATCATCATCATCATCCTTTAACGTCCGTTTTCTAAGCTGGCATGGGTTGAACTGTTTGATCGGAGCTGGCAAACCGGAGAGCTGCACCAGGTTCCAGTCTGATTTGGCTTGGTTTCTACAGCTGGATGCCCTTCCTAACGCCAACCTCTTCACAGTGTGTGCTAGGTGCTTTAATGTACCACCAGCACAAGACTCTTGGAGCGAGTGCTTTTTACATGGAACTGTCACAAGTACTTTTTATGTGGCACTGGCACAAGGCTCAGCGTGTGGGGTTTTTACATGGCACCATCATGAGTGCTTTTTATGTGGCACCAGCACAGGACTCTTGCAAGCCAATCTTCTTCACCAGGGGATGTGGCCTTAACACTTCTGCGGTGGAGAATGGGTCTTCTTGAGTACAGCAAGGTGCCAGGTATCTCGGCTCTTTGTCATCTCATCTGAAAGGTTCAGTGTTCTGAGGTCTCCCTCTTCCACGAGTTCCATCCACTTTGAGTGGACGACACTTCTTTATGGAGCTATCAACCTCCATTTGCATCACATTACTAAACCAGCGCAGTCTTCTCTATTGCACACTGCATCTAATTCCTCTTATACCTAACTTCTCTCTGAATACACTAACACTCTGTCGCACATGTACACTTATATTACACATACAGCAGAGCATACTAGCCTCATTTCACTCTAGCCTTCGCATGTCCTTTGCATTCAGGGCCCACATCTCATTACCATGTAAAATAGCAGTTTGGATGCATGCTGTAGAAATTGCTCAATCATTAGTATGAGTTTTCTAAAATCCTTAAATTATATTTTGAGAATCTGTGATGCATTATTTGAGAACCACTGATCTAAGCTTTCATCATCCTCATTATATTTGCCTCTGCCATTTCTGATAGTCTTGAGTTTAACATCTGTCTTTTGATTCTAATGTAAATTTTGACATTAGCAAATTTTCTTACATTAGATGTTTTCAGATGAATGCTGCTCATGACAAAAACCTTTCTATTTCAATATTTAACAAAGAGAGTCAACTGAGCTCACTGCGGAAGATTTTATGTAGTTTCATAAGGAAGTAAATCAAATTTAGTAAATCTAAGTCAAAGGGAACAAATCCAGTTTATTTAAAGCGACGCGGTGGTCAACTCAAAACTTGGCTTTCGACGGTTAAGGCCAATCTGGAGGTCGTCTCTGGTCCTCGTGTTTTTGGTGTTCGTCGTTGGAACCGTGAATGGCTGGAGCTTGCCGAGGAGTCAGCTGCTGACAGGCGTAGGGGGATCACTCTCACTCGTGACACTGCAAATTCGCTGGGAGCCAGCTCAACCCACCCCGGGTGAATGTCGCAACAACAACAGTTTATTCCCTTATGTGGAAGTAGTCTTAAATAGAATCCAATTTTCATAAAGTATACACTGATATGATTACTTGTCTTACCCAAGACTCACAAAACTTGAACTCAGCAAAACAAGCTACGAAAACACTTGTTAGTTATGCAGTTCTGCCACTGATTGCACTGTTGAGTAATACTACATTAGGTGAACTTGGCTGTTGCAAGTTAAGTGTCATGGTCCTAGATACAAGGTGTTGACAGTATATAATCTGCCAACTTTTCCCCTGGTTTCCCAATACCTGCCAACTTGATCAGCAATACTGTCTCTTATTCTGCAAAAGAATACATTACTGTACCCTTCTAAAGAATGTGGATATGATCAAAATTCATCAGCTGTGTCTTGTGTATCCATAGCCAGAGTTCTAACTGTCTATATATCATTATTGCCATTATTTTCTCCTCTATAAATTAGTATATTTCATATAGGTTTTACAGTAAAAGTAAAACTGAAAAAATAAAATATGCTTATTTGAAAATAAAATAAGGAACTGTTCCTTGTATACTCTTACTTTTAAAGGTTGATCTAGTTTTGACTGTTGAGAATTAAGTATCTTGGGAACACAGCACAGTACCAGTGACTAGCTATAAAAGTGGCAAGTTGGTAGAGTGTTGAACAAAATACCTTGTGGTATTTAGTTACAACCCTTTATGTTGTGATTTCAAATCTTAAAGTCAATATTGCCTTTTAACCTTCTGGGGTTTATATATCTGGCTGCAGGCTGATTTACATCACATGTGTGGTGATCTGGCTGGCTGATTATTTAGTAATGGGTTGTTACTGAATGATGTACATCTAGAGAGGTTTATAGGCATTGTGTTTGAAAATGGGGGAAAACCCAAACTGTTGATGCATTTAAACCAGCCATATCTGGACCAAAATACTCTGCCTATTTTATGTTCAAACTGACTAGATCTAGCCTTTCACACCTACCCTACAATGTCATTCTAGAAAAATAAATCCTATCATTGAATCTTGAAGCTATGAAGCAATGCATGATTAATTCAAAATGATGAGAATAAATAAGCATTACACATGACAGGGTAATCTGAATGCTAAAGGGTTGAACATGCCCTGTATACAAATAACTCAGCCATTTCTGTAATCACTCTATTGTATTATCCCTGAGAAAATCTTGTTGCTGTTTCAGTCACAACATTGACACATTGCAATAATAAATATATCCACATTCAGGTTGATTTAATTTTGTTTCTGAAATGGCTGTGGGATGTAGGTTTTTTTTATCATTACATTACTTTGATAGGAAATGTATACAGTTTAAATGAAGAATGACCAATATGAATGATTCCTTGTATGTGTGTGTGCTTTTTTGGTTTAGAGAACAAAAGTCTAAGTCAAAACATCCTTTTCAGAACATTTAATATGTGATACTTCTTTTATTATTTCAGTTTACTTCTTTAGAAAGGCTACCTTTCTCTCAGGACTATAAGTCAAAAAATTGAATGTATCTACAGTCCAGGTAAGTTTGGATGGCATATTTACTTTGTGTGTGTGTGTGTATGTGTGTGTGTGCATATATATATATATATATATATATAT
>JAOPUL010005855.1:72748234-72760599 GCA_027564515.1 Octopus rubescens | reverse complement strand
CATCAGAGGATATGACAGTGTCCCAAAATGCAAGTGTCCTCTCCACTATATCACTGGCCCAATCTCGTGATATTGGCTGGCTGAAGGAGTGACTTACGTCTTTGTGCTCTGCCAACGTGCCAAAGTATGTTTTATTGCGAAGAGACAGATAAAAAAGGAGTCATGGTGGAGTTATAATGTATATCCGTGAAGGTCTCACGCCCCAGATCCTTTTGTCACACTCAAACTCGGTGTGTGGCACACTAATTGTACATATAAGGCAACTCGATATAGGTATATGTACTACTTATCGCCCACCAGATGATTCAAATCACACATACCGTTCATATGAGACTGCGTACAAAGATTGCAAACCGCCTGAACAGAGATCTCAATGGCAGTGTAACACCCCGCCTGTAAACATCACTGCTTGAGATTGAGAAACATCTGAAATGTTCCCATGAAAATGAAAGATCAGGCAAAGAAGCCTGGGTTATAAAAAGTATAAAATCAAACCCTAAAATCTTCTTTCAGTACACCAAAAAAACTGCCTCTGTATAATGCAAAATAGGTCCACACCTCCAAAAAGATGGTTCCCTCACTGGAAACCCAATAAGGATAAATGAAACACTGAATGTACAATTTAAAAGTGTTTTCACCACACCCTTACAGCATATGCAAGTCTGCAAACCTGTAGAATTCTTTACCACTACAGATGTAGAAGTGAAGCAGTAACGATTGATCTATCAACATCAAAAAAGAGGTTGCAATACTGGCTATAGATGTTATAGATGCAAACTCAACTGCTGGCCCTGATGGTTTCCCAGCAATCCTCAAATCATGCAAACGAGCCCTTGCAAAACCACTGCAGCTTCTTTTTCAGAGCTTCCTTGCAAATAGTAAGCTCCCAGGCAAACTGAAAGAGGGGATAATATCCCCTACTCATAAAGGAGGTAGCAGAGCAGATGCTAAGAACTATAAGCCTACTTCGCTGACCTCACACATCAGGAAAGTCATGGAACGAATAGTCCGTAGGAAAGTAATGGCGTTCCTTGAAGAGAATGATTTGCTGACTGACACCCAACATGGTTTTAGACCGGATAGAAACTGCTTGACACAACTCTTGCAGCACTACTATTGGGTGTTAAATCAGCTGCTCAACCACTCGAATGTGGACGTGATACATCTCAAATTTGGAAAAGCCTTTGATAAAGACGACCATTTTATGATATGTCATGTAGCCATTTCTGAAAGATAGAAGCCAGGTAGTGGTGGCCAACGGGGCCACCTCAAAGGAAATGCAAATAATGAGTGGTGTTCCACAGGGCACTGTCTTGGAGCCACTGCTATTCATGGTAGCCCTATCAGGTATGCCCTCAGCTGCTGAGATAGCCACCCTTGCTAGCTATGCAGATGATACACGAGTCGGACGTGATATACAGGCGGGCTGTGGAAAATAACATGCAATTTAAGGCTGGAAAATTTCAAGCCTTAAATGAAAAGGTGACAGGATACACTGGCCCAGGAGGGATTGCGATCCCTGAATCAAAATCAGCGCGCGACCGGGACATCGACATGAGTAATGATGCATTTTTCCAAGTGCATATTACTAGGTTGGATTCAGAATACAGATGGCTGCATTTGTGAATTAAAGCTACCCTTGGTTTCTTACTGGATGACATTCAATTAAATTCAGCATTCTTTCAGGCTTGTTTCACAGAGCAGTCGGTAATCGACGCCATGTTGTTGTCAAAACGAGAGAACGGTAAACCATGATGGTCCTCTGGAGGACATTTTTCCTCAGCTGTCTGGATTACTGCTCCCAACTATGGTCACCGCACAGTGCAAAATTAATGACGGAATTCGAAGCAATCCAGTGAAGCTACACAAAGAAGATCGTTTCAATGCGATATG
Organism: Octopus rubescens; assembly: GCA_027564515.1. NCBI lineage: Eukaryota > Metazoa > Mollusca > Cephalopoda > Octopoda > Octopodidae > Octopus > Octopus rubescens. The sequence continues at coordinate 72,758,706 of JAOPUL010005855.1, read as the reverse complement.
TCAGCTACTGAGATTGAAAGAGATTGAATGCGATATGTCAGCTACAGAGATTGAAAAAATTAAGATTCTTGAACGAAGGCAGGAAAGATACGCAGTGATATACATACATCTGGAAAATCCTAGAAGAATTGTACCAAGTTTTGGCATTGTAAGTTGCAGAATGGGGTGCCACTGCAGAGTAACAAAAATCCCAACACTTCATTCAGGATACAGGACCAGATACTGCAAGAGCTTGGGCTTCAAAGGCCCACAGCACTTCAATATCCTTCCACAAAGCCTGAGGTACCTATATGGGGTGGATGTAGGCGTCTTTTAACAAAACTGGATCTCCTCCTATCAAGAGTTTCGGATGAACCTATCTCGGAGCAAGAAACGCAGATGAGAGCAGCAGCATCAAACTCTCTCTCATTCACCAAATGGCACTAAATACTGTAGACTGTATTGTGAGAAATATAATTAAAAAAACAGTATATATTACACAAAAATCAGACATTCGACGACTGAACATCACTTGAATAGAAGATTATTGAGTGTGAGTGAACACTGCATGAAAGCAGTCAATAATAGTGCTTGTTATCTTTACAACTCAAAGAAAGGCCTGCAACAAGTCCATGTCTGTCATAAAAAAACATATAGCAAATGGATTAAAACAGTAGCTACAAATTGCGCAAAAGTAATTGATAAAACAGCTATATTATGAAACTCAAGCAGTTGGGAAAAATGAACATACTAATTTTACATGCGTCAACGGTGGAAAGCAACCATAAAAACCGACTTTACTTGGCTAATACTTTCGTGAGTTAGTGAATAAAATATCATTCCTTCACTGTACGTACAACTCAGACTCAATGAGAACATTACTGATAGAGGAACATATCATCATTACTAGATATATTGTTAAGAAATTTCAACAAATTACTGTAACGGATATGGTAAATGTCACTTATTAGAAACGTTCTCTGATATATTAGGCCGCGTTGTATCAACATTTTCAATATTAACTCCTACAAATTATGCTTGAAGAAACAATAACAAATCTACTTTGCGTATGAGTAGCCACTTTTGAGTATTACCAGCTCTAAGAAACATCATAGTGTTACAACATAATGTGTGTAAGTATATTGACAAATTAAGTATAAAGATAGACGAAGAACATTCCACAAAATAGTATACCAAGATATGTAAGTATTATAAAGGCATTAAGGCACTGTATTTGGTTAACACTATGTTTTAACCTAAAGCATATTTGTTAGTAATTTGTTAACATTATCTGTTAACCTGTTGCTTGATATGAAAACAGGAATGAAATGTCTAGTTAACTTTTGGCAGGCCTGAGTTACAGATCTCCTTATAATCCTATTTCAACGTTGGTTGAAATAAGATGGTATGGAGACATTGAACTCAGAACTATTAACTGGCGAAATATTAAGTATTCTTCATTCCGGCAGCTAAAAACTGTGAGATTTACATAACTAATTATGTCTATGTAAAGTTAAATATCTCTGAGATAGGTGTTGCTAATTATCAGAACGCAAGCTTAATTTTGAATTATGAAACTTTATCCGATTACAGAATTGTCTAGAACATATTCCCCACTGTAGTTGTACCAATGTTATCTTCTTCAATGGAACAAAGACATAATCACTCGAAATATCAGGAAAACAATATCTTCCACAATTTTTATATTTCGGAATGGTCATTGTTTATTTGTTTTTATTTTGCCAAATGAAAACACGCAGTATATATTCTTTCTTCACTCATTTATTACAGTTCTTATGTTATTCTTGGTCTAATTCATGTCCCGGAAAACTTTCGTCACACATCTGTGACCTCTTCAGCGGTACATTTCGTCCACTTTAACTCACTCCATTCTGCTCTTGACTGATGTGTTCTCTACACTGTCTATCTTCCACTACCACAATAAATACGAAAATCACTCAACTAACTCACCCCAGAGTTGCTATAATAACTAGAACTCACGCCCACAGAGGATATCTCCTGGAAATTGAAAATCATCAGCAGAGCAAAGAAAGCATCCGAAGGAGTGACTTTTTCTTCGTTTCCACAAAATACTTTAGGTGCTACCAATTCCGAATACTCTAGAAAGCTCGAACTGTGTTGTACTTCCACTGGATAAATGTGAAAACACCTGCAGATATTCCAGGTTTTAAAAAAAGTCTAATCAACTGATTGGTACGACGTTGTTTGGCAATACACTGTGACATCTGGTCTTTGTACCAATGTTACACGGTTCTGTCTAGTCCGTTTCCAACTCCACTAAGGACTCCCGAATCAGTTGTCTCTCTTCATCTCGACAACCATATTGTCTCATTAACTATTATACATACAAGTATATCAAGTTCTTCCTTCCGAGAATGCCGTCTTTCTAGAATTCTTTCCATGTGCATATTTCACCTGCAGTAGTCAACTTGCCACTATTAAATAGGAATATTAAACGCGTCGATCACACTGGTGATTGCGAGTCTGCGATGGCAATGCTCACTGTCACCTGCTCACAATTGACTGCTAAAATATCACTCACTTACTATGTAATATAGCTGCTACATATAGAGATTCGACACCAGAGGGCCTGTTGACAGTTAAGCATCCATGTATAAATATCGCGATTACGAACACAGAACAATGGCAACCTTTTTTCCTGCGATAACTCGGTTCACAGCAGTTCTTAGAACTATATTGTCTTTCACCGTTCGTAATAGGAACTCCTTTGTCTATCGTTAGTGTATCATTTACTGTACAACTGATGTCTATGTGACCGAAAATTTAGGTCTGATATATGGATTTAGAAGGCAAAGATAACATAATTTATAATTATTATGGCTTTCACCAAAGACATTAATGATACAAGTTAGATAAGATACCTCCGAGCCGGATATCAAAACTCAGTTGATTTTTTTTCTTTTACACACGCACACACCTCTCACACACCGGAGACAGAGAGTTGATATTATTTACATTCCCACCAGACCAAAGTAAAAGTAAATAAATATACGCAAAGAAATTAAGTTGGATATCATCGTTTTCTCCTTCAGTTATATTACTGTCACGTCTGTAGACGACTTATTCTTATATTCCTCCAGAGTTAAATGGTAAATATAGACTATTATTGATATATTAGTTGATGTGAATAAAGAATGGAATCAGACACCTACTCACTCTGTGATTGCTTACCTCATGCAAACATAATAAAACTAATTTCTTGACTTCTTAGTTGATGTATGAATCAATGAGGGTAAATCTTATTGTGGTAAGGAGCAATTCTCTAAGTTATATACATTTCAGCACTCATCACATATACAGTGTACTTGTTGTTTTATGGTGGTAAGCTACTACTGTCATTCTGATAGCTAATTACAGCTAAGTGGTTTTGGTCAATAAAAGTGTTTTGTAAATGGTAAAAATAATTTTAATTTATTATTTTAAAAAAAATTCAAATTTACATAGTATTTTGTAAAAAAAAAATACTAACAGCTATATATAAACATTTGATTATTTGCTTTTGTTGAAAACCAACCAGATGTCCTCTGGTGAAAGGATATCTTTTTTTGGCTTGTGATAAGATTTACAGATACTAATAAGTTAAATGGTTAATATCTTTTAATTGCAATGTCTACATATTCTCATATAAAAACTCTGACACAAGAAAATTCATAGACCCAGTTTTCGGTGAAATGACAGTGCCATTAATAAAGAAAAGATTCACAGACTTCAAGAAATGTCTCAAATGTTATATTATTTTATCTTAGGAAATATTCTACATCTAATAATTAATGAGGTTTGACCTAATGGAATATACTTATGTTCAAGTTTAATCCCTATAAGACAACGGGGCTGATCTACTTGGTCTGCTATTTTTGTGCAAGAAAGAATAAAGAAACAACCCTTTTCAAGAATATATATACTTTTCTTTATCTATTGAGATTCAGATAACGTATTATAAAACTTTTAGTATTAACAGTTATTTTAATATTTCATAACAATAATTCAGTTACCTTTAATATTGGAACATATTGCTAAAAGGTTGAAAAATTCCAAAATGACAAAGATGCGGGTTTTCCAAAAGAAAATATATAATTTTAAAAAGCAGACAAGTACTGAAACTAGAACTTATAAAAAGAAATGACCACCATAAGTTTAAAGAAAACAATTAGTTAACAGTACTAACAAGTATGAAAACAACTGTTTCCTTGTAATGTACAAATGACCAGGACAGGATCAAGCAGTGAATATCACAACTGCATGGTCATTAATTTAGTATTTAATGTTCAAATCATTTAAAATCATATTTTTGAGGAATCTACTAAGTTTATGAAGTTCAATTATAGTTGTCATTTAATCTAGTCAGCCTTCAATGAGCAGGCCAACATATGTGTGTGGTGTGCAGGAGAGAAGACTGCACTGGTATGGTCATGTGATGCATATGGACGAGGACAGCTGCATAATGAAGTGCCGATCTCAAATTGTGGAAGGAACCCATGGAAGAGGTAGGATGAGGTGGTGAAATGTGATCTGCGGATGTTCAATCTCATTGAGGCGAATTGCGGAACTTGAGAAGACATGTCAAGCTAAGTGAAATCGTAGATCATGGATAATGTCTGAACATAGTCAAACAACTGACTACAATGAAATGTGTGGGGTAAATAATTACTTCATCCAGTAATTTTATGAGCAATAAAAAATTTCTAGCAGTCAATTTTTTATTTTGTACATACTATAGTTTTTTTGTTTAAAATTGAATCCTAAATTATTCACAAATATATTAGAAAGTAAATTAGTTTAGTCTCTGCAATCTACCTTAAATTAAAGAAAACATAACAAATCTAATTATTATTATGTTAACTGGAAGTGAATAAGTCACAGTAATTACATTTCTATGGAGCTATGTCCTCTCAAGACATTGTTAAAATACTTCAATGAACTTGTGTTCACAGCTGAAAAAGAGCAGGTAAAATGTTTTTAAATTTAATAAATATCAGCAATATTGAAAGGATTACTCAACTACCATTTCTCACAAATGAACAATATTTGTTTTTCAAAAACTTTTAACATGGTTACATATGCATTTAGAGACTACTGATTTTTTTTCCTTAACAACCTGGGATTAATTTAACTCAGTGATTCAAATCCTATACAAAGCATTGTTGAATAATAAAAGGAAATTCAATTTGATCCTTATATATCAAGGAACCTCTAATGGATGCCTAATGCCATTGACATTAAAAAAAGTATTATGAATATGTGTTGTAGGGAGTTAATACAAATCAAAACACATCAAGCAGTTTGTTAAAAGGAGACAACTTGAAGAAATAATTGACCAAAACATAACCATAATTTGTTTAGCCCAAATTAGGCCTTACAATAAAGTAAAGATTATTTGAATAGGATAAGGTGACTGCATACTGATGTTCATAGCTTCAATTTACTTGGCAGATGACTTCAATTAAAGTCTGTTGCATGTTGTGTGTGATTGTGCCAAATGGCAAGCTTGCTGATCTGTAGATTTTATTTAATTTTAAAGTACATGATTGCATGTGTGCTCAGAAGAAGGGGTTCATGTGCATGTGTCTGTTAGTGTTATATTATTATTGCAGGCTTCATAGTGGCTGTTTGTATTTAGGGACTATCCCATTAGCTTCATAATCTTGAATGGTGTAAGGTTTTCACAAGAGAGCTATTAATTGTAACACTGTTCATGGGAGGTTCATGCCGTTTTCCTAAGCTTACTATCTACGACACCATATGCTCACTTGGTTCATTCATAGAAGCAACACAGTCCTTCCACATTCACTACAGTGTTAGCAGAAATTGAATTAAAACAACTGCATGGTTTATTAAATTAAATTCATAAAAGAAGCATTTTTAAAATACATTACTCTCTTCAGCTTATTAAAAAAAAAAAAAAAAAAAAAAAAATAAAAATAAAAATTGATGGTTTTGTTAAAAACCAACTGGTAGAAAAAGAAAATGTGTGTGTGTATATAAGTATTACAATGGAAATCTGAAAGAGTTTCAAGAAAAAAAAAAATCAAAATCTTGCAGTAATAGGAAAGCAGCAAATGACGCAGCAAAGATAGAGATAAAGAGAATGAGGAGGGTGTAGGAAATGTAAAGAAACAGAAGGTTAAATGGTGTTTTTATAGTGGATATTTCTGATTAAAGGAACATATCTAAAGGAAGCTGTTTACTACATGTGGTAAAGAAGTTTTCATTTCAAGTGACGTTTTCATCGCAATGGCTTTTAAAGTTACAGGAATATAAAGTGGTTTTATCTGCAGTCAAAAACAGCAAAGAGAAGGAATTTCAAAGAAGAAGCTCATATCTATTGGTGTTTGTGCAGCAAACACATGCAATGGCCATAGCATACTAGACAGTTAAATAATATAAATCATTGTCCAGAATAAAGAAAAAGGGTTAGACACTAAAAGTCATCTACAGAACAAAAAAATTTAAACTATATATATATATATATATATATATATATATATAGACACACATACATACAACTAGTCTACAGTAAGGAACCATTAAAACAAACTATTCTAAGTGTTAAGGATGATGCATAAAGATTATCTACACAACAAGCTTGGTGTATGACAGGGTGGCATAGCAGTACAAATACATGGTGAATACATGGTGTATATATTACAGCTGGGCAGATACATTGTGTATATGAGAGAGAGAAAATATGTGTATACATGTGTGTGCGTGTGTGTGTATATATATATATATATATTTATTTATTTCATGCTCATCAATGTAGACATAAAAAATAATAGAAAAAAATAGTCTATAAAGAGTTTGTTAGATATCAGTCTTACCCCTGGCTCCAACCGGGTTCGGCATGCTTTATCTCTTATTGGTTTAAATTGGTTATTAGTCCATACAGTATCATCCTGCTGGCAACTTGGATTATCACATAGGGATGTATCCAGTAATTCTAATAATGGAAACAACATATACTATTAATGAGTAGACAGCCAACATGATTCGAAAACTGATTAATCAGCAACTCTTATCACTTTGCATCAGGCATATTTTCATAGCACTTAACATATTAATTGCTTTGTTTTTCTTCAAAAGCATATAATCAATAATGATTGTATTGCAGTGAATGAAAAAAATAATAATAATAATAAAAAAACAATTGGATTCTTTTACTTATTTGGGAAAATGTAGATTCTTTTACTTAATTGAGAAAATGTAGATATTAAAGATTAACAATTAATTGATACAAGAATACAAAGAGTGGAGGAAAATATCTAGAATTAATAAAAAAATTTTAGTACCAAATAGTAGTTCCAGCATCCAGCTGGAAAACGATAAATTTATAAGGAATATCATTGATACAGAGAAATCAATCCTAGGATAAACACATATTTAGTCAATGAAATAGTTACAGTACATTGTAATAAGGATTAATAAAAAAAAAAAAATAAAAAAAATAAAAAAAAACTATCAGATGCTACTCAAAATGCAACAATAATAAATTCAATACATTAATATAACCCAGATGAATTAATAGACTGGATGAAAAATATTCAAAATAACAATTCTTTTCTTTAGAATTGTAATATTATTATTATATTTTTTATAGTCATAAATAAAAAATGTCTAAAAATGGGTTACAGATAAAATCTATCATTTCATATTATATTAAAACAATATAATGGCAAAGATACTACACACTGTTAATAATTATTTTCTTATCTAAATCCAGATAATATTTGCAAAACTTTTAAAAGAATTGTAGTTTCAGCAGTTTTATTACTTTTAAATTTATTATTTTATCAGATTATTTGATTTGCAATAGCAGCCCCCCCCCCTCCCGAAAAAAAAAAAAAACCCCTCAAGAAATTACAAAAGATTAGATTAAACATATTTCTGAACAGACATGAATTTATCAATGTGTTTTATGATTAGGCTCCACACAACATTCAGATAAAATAATCCTGAAAGTGTCCTACATACATCTCTATATGTATACATTGTACAATGGTAATGCACACAAATGTATAAGAGAACTGAATGATAAAGCCTAATACACATAATCAATTTATAGTACGAATCAACTGGAAATTATTGCTCTCATAGCATTGACATACTGCAAACAAAGTAATTCAGCAGCAGCAGCAATCATCATCAAAGGAGTTGAGTGAGTAGGGGACAGTAGCAGAGACAGCGCAGCCTGTTTTAACACTTTGGTATTTAGTGGCCATTATTTTCAATCTAAATAACATCACTGAAATGAACTGGAACACACAGCTGCATCCTTCATTTAATTCAACCATTTCTGATTAATCAATAACAATGAGTCACATAATACTAACTAGAAAATAAAAATGAATGCTTACTATCCCACACGATTAACCTTTCATCTCTCCTATTTAAAATAAGCACTATTTATTGAGATGAAATAAATAGCATGATAGTTACAAAAACTATGATTGACCAAAAATGTTGTTTGCCTCTAAGAAGTCAACTGTCAAAAAGAAACTACAATAATTTTTATTTATCAGAACATAAACTACTGCCTTATATACATAGAAGCAGATTTATTTATTTATTTTTTTGCAAAGTAAACTATACATTTGCTTTTAATGCTTAAACACAACCTGCATGTTATAGATATCTTTATGTAAGAATAAGCTGATGAATATGTTTGAACATGCAAAAACATAGAAATAGTAAAATGGTGATAAATTAGTTTCACTAGCTACACATCTTAAGTATATCATTTTAAATTCCTTCCTCTACAGATTTTTCCAAACAGGCTTCCAAGGGATGCAATGTTTTCTAAACTTGTGAATAAAAATGGAAGAAAACAAAAATTCTAGAAAACTGTTTATGTCTACAACTTTTAAGTATATTATTACTACTGCCATTACTAATCTTTCTCTCTATACAAAAACACTGAGCACAAGATAAGTATGTATTGCTGTGTTTTTCCTTCAGAAAGATTGAATGCAATCACTATTGATGGGAGAGGTAAACATTAAATGCCTCTATGGATGTTTTATAGGGTTTTGATCTTAGTCATCAAATGTTCAGCAGTAATTTTTTTTGTGCGTTGCAGCTATGGCAACACTATTTCTTACAAACAAGAATACAAGACAATCAGTTATTTGTTTTCAGAATCAAAGAGCAAAACATTTACACTCTTCCACATCATAGCTAATGCTATTAACCTCACAAAATAATAAAGATCTATGCTTACACAGGCTACACAGTTTGACTTTCAAGAATAAAGGTTTTGATGGCTTAATTCACCTTTGTATTTGCAACCTATTTCAGGTTGAAATGACTAAGTAGAAGGTTTATCATAATAGAAAATAAATATGAAAACTAGTTACAGTAAAATGTTTCTGAAAAATAAATATATTAAGTAAAAAGAATTCAGTAAAAAGTTGTGATACATTCTAGTTCATGAAGCTATTGATTCATATCATGTCTCTAGCACTATGGCATGTTCAAAGCCAAGAATTTAATTCTTGAATTACCAATATAATCTAACGGTAAACAAATATGACAGAATAGGAATGGCTCACTGCTGAAAATATGTTTTATAAGTTTGCAGTACTGTGTTCCAGTAATATCATTTAATGTCTACTTTTCCATGCTTGCATGGTGGGTCAGACCGGATTTGTTAAGGCAGATTTTCAACAGCCAGATACCTTTCCTGTCACTAACCTTCATCTGTTGCCAAGCAAGGTAATACTTCCCTGTGCCAGACATGTTTTTCCACAGAAGACTGGAAATGAACAGCATCACATATATGACAGTGATGCATGTTTCCAGTCATCAGTTGATATAAAGACAAGAATGCACAGAAACACACACATACAACATATTTTTTCCAGTTTCTGTCAACCAAATTCACTCACAAGGCTTTGGTCAGCCCATGTACTGCACAGTGACAAGACCACATGGTTTGGAGCAAGCTTCTTAACCACACAGCTACATCTGCACCTACGTATGTACATATTTATGTATGTATGTCAAAATGGCATTTAAGAGTGGTATATGAGTTTTTCTGCTTGAAATTTGAAGAAAATGATCAACCACAAAATGCAAAAGAAGAATACTTTACAAGAATTTTAAATCTGAAACTAAACTGGAAATAACCACCACCACTACTAAAAACTACCGCTTCTATATGGATTACTTTATAACATATGCTTCAAAAGCTGAAAAACTGCTTAACACAACACAAAAACTTCCTTCCTTAAGGTTTGTTAATTTGATTTTAAGATATTTCTTTTATATATAATTAATAATTCTTAATTTAAGAACATTTTTCTTCAAATATAATGACTGTATCAAGAATTTTTTCTAAAACCATATATATTTATTTTATATGCAGGCATGGCTGTGTGGTAAGAAGTTTGCTTCCCAACCACATGGTTCCGGGTTCAGTCTCACTGCATGGCACCTTGGGCAAGTGTCTTCTACTA
>JAOPUL010005855.1:72733416-72748134 GCA_027564515.1 Octopus rubescens | reverse complement strand
ACACACACACACACACACATATGTATGTATTTATATATATACATATATATACCTGTTGAGTGTGTGTTTTGTGTATGTGCAAATGTACAAAAGTTATTGCTTGAGCAAACAGTGACGATATTAACATTTCTTGTGGACTGGTGACTGTTTGTTTTTGAAAATCTCTGGAATAAAATTTTGTTTACTTGTAAAACAAGTAAAGGTTGGTGATGAGAAAAGCATCATGCTCAAAATAACTCCATCCTACCCATGCTTACATGAAAAAAAAAAATAATAACATTAAAGAAATGAATGAATATATATATATATATATCTTTAAAATACGTTCACAGGCAGGTGCAGGTGTGGCTGTGTAGTAAGAAGTTTGCTTCCCAACCACATGGTTCCGGGTTCAGTCTCACTGCATGGCACCTTGGGCAAATGTCTTCTACTATAGCCTTGGGCCGACCTAAGCCATGTGAGTGGATTTGGTAGATGGAAACTGAAAGAAGCCCGTTGTATATATATATATATATATATCTATATGTGTGTGTCCTTGTGTCTATGTTTGTCCCCTACCACTGCTTGACAACCAGTGTTGGTTAGTTTACGTCCCCCATAACTTAGCAGTTCGGCAAAAGAGATCGATAGAATAAGTACCAGGCTTGAAACAATAAGTACTGGTGTCGATTCATTCATTCGACAAAAAATTCAAGGCGGTGCCCCAGCATGGCCATTGTCTGATGACTGAAACATGTAACAGATAATCACCTAAGCATATCAGTCAAATAAAGTCCCAAGGAACAAATAAATACAACAAATCTTTACAACCTTTCTCTTTTGGCCACAGATTTCCCACAACATGACTATCAAACAGGGCGACACTTAACTAAATATCTTATATCAATCATAAGTAACTCACATAAATAACTATTTTATTAAATCACACCATTTAAGTCTCCCGTTTCAAATAAATTACAAAGGATATTTACACAGCATTCTACAGTTGCTACAATTAACACTGCTCTAACCTACAAACTACTGGTGTTAACATGCAGAGAAAATACTAAACATTATTCTTGTATGCATGCATAGTGAGATACATACAATTTACCTATTTCACCTCTTTATCATAAATATGATGATTAAAAGAATAAAGTAAATGAGAAAACCCACACACACAGTTCAGTGAATCTTTGTTGGATAGAGCCTTGAAACCAATATGAAATTTATTTAGGGAAGAAATATCTTTTTCAAAATGTAAAAAAAAAAAGAAAAAAAAAAAACAGCCTTAAAATATGATTAAGGTTTTCATTTGAAATCAGCGACCTAAAGAAATAATCTCTCTAATATTTTGTTGCACTTAGAAAAATTCAATAACAATTTTTTTTTTTATTGAACTGGATATTAGGAGTAGAAAATACAAAAAATGACATGATTTTACAGACATTAGAAGAGTTGGAAATTCAAAAACTTAGCCAATCATACAACACAAATGGAAAATTCCATACACAACTATGTACTACATGCAATTCTCAAACATCAAAGCAACAATGTTTAATATTCTGAAGAAGCAAATGTATTTGTACTGAAAGATGTCCTGTAATAATCAGATTACAAGGACAACATATCAAGATAGTATTTTGAATCTATTTATAAAGTACCAGAACTTGACAATATTGAATTTATTTATATATGACCAGAAGCTGTTCAAATCACTTTGGAGCATTGCATAAACCATACTGAAACATTCTCAGATAATTAACTCACACATATACAAGGTTCTCAATATTTATACACTGATAATAATTGGCATCAATTATACAAATCATGCATTTTATTTTACTAATACAATAAATCCAGTTTATGTATTTTTTGTTTTTTTTAAAAAATAAGACTTGTAATTAAGCAGTCCAAAATTTAAGAAAATTAATAAAATTTGGATTAAAATTCACATAAAATCTATTTATTAGAAATGGCACTTCATATTTTCTGTATCCTTGCTGAAATTACAGCAGGCTGAAAACTTCAAATTTTTAAATTACTTCTTAAATTTACAGTTTTCTTACATTTAAAACAAGATGAAGTAAAATGAGAGAAATTGCTCACTGTAAACATTATTGATGTAATGAAAATAATCTTTGAAGGAAAATATGTTAGTCTATAAAACAAAGCTGTTTCTATTGATACATGGGATACAAAAATGATAGGCTGTTGAATTGATGTTCTTTTTATAGAAATCAGTTTAGATAGATTCTAGCAAGATTTAGACCTTAGCCAATACTGACACTCAATAATCAATGCATAATTGTGAGCTAACAATTCACATTTAATTTTCCACTATTTCAATTAAAGAAAATATATTTGTGAAGAGGTAATAATCTATTGAAGTTATGAACTAAACAAAGTATGTAAGTACAGCTTCTACAAAATGTGGGATTAAAATGAACTTGTTCATTTGACTGAGTGTATAAAGAGAGAAATGTGTAATATTTAATGTATTATTAGAACAATTATTTTTCCCTTAACTGATCAGTGAACTGTTAAATAAGCATTAATCCAGGTTGCCCAGAGGTGCAGCACAATGGCTATAATAAAGTTTGAAATCATGGTCATATGGTCAGTAGTCTAAGCATATATTTTTCTATGTATGTATCATACACACCCACACTTCTAGACATATCAAATGTGAACTACCCAGAATATGGATTATGCTAGGTAATTAGTCACTTATAACAAAGGTAAATTGCAGAAATAAACAAATTATGAAAGTTAATTCTTACTGCCTTCAAGTCAAATGAAATCACTAACTTTACTAAATAAAACATATCAAGACAAATGAACAAACAAAACACAACAGTTATACTTGGAATACATTTGAGGCATGCAAATCATTAAAAAGTTAGTGTCCATTAAAACGGTGGGGGGATAAAAACAATGGAACTGAACTAAAAATAACCAATGATAGTAGCATAGCAAAGACAGTTGACAACTGGCAGGAGTGAAATGGTTAAAGGACAATGAGAGGAAGTGATGGGCAGCAGGATGATGAAAAACAAAATAAAATAAAATAAAATAAAAACCCAAAAGGCATTGTGCTGGCCAAAGTTTACAGTGTAAACTACATATCTATTTGGGGCACAAATTGGAGTCAGAGTGGGGAATATAGAGAGAGAACACAATAGGAGGGTTCAAGGTGGGTCCCATTTGTCCAACAGTTCTCATATTTGCTCTCACAAAATTGTGGGGATTAATTTGTAACCACAAAACATGTTTTAGTACATTGTTTCCTCTATTTTTATTTTGATTTTGTGTCTTTTTAATATTTTAATAAAATTTAAATAACAAGAGATATTAGAACCGGGTGAAAGCAAACTGTTAACCGACAACAAGCTGTTGAACCAGTCATTCACCTTCAAACTCTGCCTTTTCAGATAACCTCATACTGGATGACTTCTTGAATGGATATGCGGATGGTGGGTGGAGATGAGCCTCAGCAACTGGGTCACTTATCCCGTACAGGCTAAATAAGTGCATGGTATCAGCCACGTCTGCAGCAGGGTATGATCTACGATGATGGTCTCTATATTGTTCTGAAATTGAGCAAGTGGTGGTCAGACAGGTAATCGCAACATATTTTGGACATTGCAGCTGGTTCATGGGTTGATGTAAGTGTATTGTTTAAAAAAAAACAAGAACAAAAAACAAAACAAAATAATAAAGCGGGGCTCAACACATTTTGGAAATACTAACTTTACAAAACCATCCATCATAAACCTAATGGCTACACCTTATTAATTTAACATTCAACCATGAAACTATAGTCTTGAATAGCATACCAGATTTAAATGCTATATCAATACATCCTGGTGTAAATTAGAGACAATTCTTAGAAGTATAAATAATTATATAATTTTGTGAATGGAATTTCACAACTCTGGAGGTCCAATATAATTTAACAATTCAGTTAACATTTGTGTAATTGAAATTCGTAGCTTAGTTTTATAACAATGCTGATCCATACAAAACAAAATATGGCTAACATTAAAATCAGATACAATAAACAAGCCCTCTAGTTTTTTTTTGTCATGTTTTGAGATCCAGATTGCAGAAAACAAATTTTATATAAGGCTAAGAAATTTGAAATTTATGCAGGTTATGTAACTTATCGAAGGAAAAGAAAAAAAACCCCAAAAGTACTGGGACAAAGAATGCAATGTAAGACAAAACTATGCTGACCCATCATTGTCAAGAGTAAAAGTGATATTTTTTAGTGTTGTACTTAAATTCTAAAAAAATTCAGCTGATTAGCTCAAAAAGAATTTAATACTGTAAATTTAAATAACTTTATAATGTCTCAACATCCCCAAATGTATTAAAAAAAACTGAAACAAAAAGAAAATCATTTAAATAAACAAAACTACAAAAGCAGCCATTATATGTCAATCAAACATGTACAGTCACAAATTGGGTGAGAGAGGTTTCTTACTAGAAAAATACTCTGGAGAAAATATCAACTTATCAGTGACATCTGCAAATAAAAATTGGTTTGTGTTTCAAACGTTAAACTCAGGTTAAAACAATTATAGTAGGCATAAAACAAAAATAATTCAAGCTACACAGACAAGGAAAGAGCAGCAACTAAAGATTAAAAAAGAAAGTAGCCATAAAAAGACAATAAATCACTATAATTATTAATAATTATGTCTTCTGTCCAAAAATCATTAAACAACTGAGCAAAAAGTATTGACTGAAGAAAACCATGGAGGAATAAAGTTGTGATAACCTATTTCTAATTCAGATGTAATCCCTGTTTGACGCATAAGGAGTAAGTCAACAACAACAATATGAGAAGTACTGATTTGATGAAGTGGGTAAATTTTCAAACTTTTTCCAATAACTTCAATTTACGAGTGCATGAGTCAAATTTATTTCTAAGAATACCAGCTTGTTGAAAACAACTTGTAAGTAATAGAGTTTATTGCATATAGACCACACACAAACACACGTTCACACACAGTGAGAAATTATAGATGAACTTGTGTTAATAAAGCCAGAATTTATGGCACTAATAGATTGAAAATTGATCAAAAGACTACCACTTTAAGTAATAGAAACTATGGTGGTAAAGATAAAATGTTAATGAAAAATGATTTTAAGAAAATGTTTAAGAAAATGAATTTAAAACAAATAAGCAAACAATCTGATTGTTCACAAATGATCATGCTGCTTTACCATTCATAATAAATTATCAAAAATAAATAAAAAGAGTTTAAAACAGATGATGAGGATCACAAAAATGTATGTAAACCAATTTTGAATGAGCTGAGAGAGAAATAGAAATTAAAACACAAAAACATCAATATTGGAATATTAAGACAATGCATAAAAATGGTAATAAAGGTTACAAAAATAATGAGAACCAGGAAAAGACATGGCTATAAGAAAGATATGACATGGACAGGAAGCAATAAAACAGGAATAAAGAAAGCAGACAAATAACAAGCTTAAGAAGATAAAAAAAAAACCCCAAAAGAACCAACAAGAAGAATGAAAATACAATAGTTAGATTCTAAATGAAAAACTGCTCTAAAGATGTCACATTTAACCTTTTAAAATCAAGGCTAAATATATATATATATGACTAGAGGTGATTAGTTTCATGCTAATTCTAGCAGACTTATTATTGAGATGTATTTAAAAAAGTTATTTAAGTATATTTATTTAGGGTTTTAGCACCAAGACAGTTTACAGTTTACTACACAATTGGGATTGATATAACTGACTGTTCCCTTTTCTAAAAGAATTTGAGGCCTTGTACCTATGTAAGAAATCATTATTCTAATATTTTGTATGCTTTGGCAGGTTTCCTTTTCAGATAATTATGGGACTATTGCTTGGGTTAAAACTGGTTTATCATAATATATATGCTTTGACCAAAAGGGTTTTTTAGAGTTAACTCTAGAAAATTTGTAAGACAGGAAAATAAATATTTGACAAAAACCATAATTTCATATTAATCCCAAAAAAGGTTCAAGGGTATTTTACAAAACCCTTTCTCTGGATAATTCATCTCAAATAGTCATAAACATTTAAATTAAAGATTAAACTGAAAATATTCAACAGAATGATACTAATTAATGATATGACCGAGATACTAATTTAAAAAAAAAAATCTAAACACAAATTTAAGCATTTACTAAATTGAAGATTTTATTAAAATATCAAAAGCATAAGAAAACCACAGACAACAGAGAAAAAGAGGTCAACAAGAAGCAACAGTCAACTGGCTACTTGTACCTTCAAAATCATCTTCATCAGGCCCTGAAAAATGATTCAATTCAGTCAGTATGTAATGTATTTCAAGCCAATGATAATAAATCACAAACTTTCTCAGATATTAAATACAAATACAATAATGAGGATGAAAAGATCTAAGTTAAAAATCATCAAATAATATATAGAATTTAAATTTCATGTTCCTAATTGTCTGAGTTGTCTATAACATGAACTTACATACATGTAACTATATAAGTCAGTAGCAAACTAATTATCTATTTCAATGCACACAATTAAAAAAAAATTTTTAAATAAAAAAAAAATTGATGACAGAGAGTTAGAGATAGTAAGAGAAAAAAGACAGAGAGAATGTTCATGTATGTGACAGCAATTTATTTCTAAAATTACTTATTATCTGAGAGATAATTTGCAGCAATTTTAGTTATAGCCAATACTTATTGGCTGTTAAATCTAATAAACTGACTTGCAATTGTAATCACACTTCTAATCATCTTTCTACTCCTTATTCAAGGCACTTAATAGATAATAAATTTGGCCAACACAAAAACAATACTTCTAAACAGATCAAATCTATCATGGATTATACCATCCCAGTTTTAGAATAAGTACACCACATCATTACATATCATAAAAAAACAAGTGTTGGCATCAAGTAGAGTATCCAGTCATAAAACACTGCCTCAAAAAAGTTCCATCCAACTTATGTCAGCATAGAAAAGTAGAATTAAAAATGATGAAAATGTCAGGAGCTTTAATTTCTAAAATTAATCACAGCAGAATATAAATAACACTGAACCTGAAATTGAAGGTTACATAGAATACCACATTTGACATCTTAAACATTCCCAAGACACTGTTACAATATCAAGAACACCATCCTTCCCACCTAATCCTGACAAACAGGAAAACAAACTACCTATACACCATATACTAACTCTCGCCTCAGACACTGTATTTGAATGCATAACATTTGGAACAGGTATACAAATGAGGCCCTTTATGCAGTCACTTGACCTGCTATAAATAATAGCCAATTATTTCTTTAAATCCTACTCTACTGTCTTAAAGGGAGGATGGATAACAGCATGGAATGTCAGGCTGATCAAGGCTGACCTGAAGCTAAACAACAGACATACAACTACAAATTGGATAATGAAGCAAATGCAATATAGCCTGAGTGATGCCACATTGCATCATAAAAGGTACATCACTGCATATCAAAATATACAGTGGCATCCTCAATATAAGACAAGAAATATCCAGTGTAATGGATCTGTGGGTTGCATCCAGGCAGTCATTTCTCTATTTGCTATAAGTCTGTTTCAGTCGAGTTAGCTAAAGCAACATAACAATAGCAACAGAATATATCTTTCTAAATAGTAAGTTGATCAGTTTATGGTTTCAGCCAAATTCATATCATTTCTCATATTTCAAAATGTGTTAATCTTAGCTCAGCATGACCAACAATAAAAGATATGATAGCTATGGTCATCTTTGTTGACCCATGCTTCTTTTAGTCAGCTGCCTTTGTAACAGACCAGGAACAACAACAACAATGTATCCAAATAGTAAAAATAAAATTCTTCAAATTTCATTAACTACAAGTCTAACATTTTTGTTTCACAAGGATAATTAACCAATAATGTCACTACTTTCAAATATTTAAGTTTAAAATAAAATTAGACATTCTCTTGTTGTACAGTAATCAAGGCTTAAATTAGATTTGATTCAAAACCTTTGTATATTCAAATGTCTTGTAGATAAGTTTTAAAGTATAAAGAAGAATATTACAAACTATTTGGCTTGTGTGTAAGTGCATGAGCCCATCTACATGTGTAATACATGCATAAGAGTTGTATACATTTACATATGAAGGAAGGAAGGAATGAAAAAAAGAAAAGAAAAAAGAGTAACAAGGCAGGAAGTCAGTTTTAAAAAAAGGTAATTTGTTGTAATATGTAAGCTTTTCCCAGTTTAGGAACTGGTTTTGGCACTGATTGACTATGACTAACAGTCAAAAGACTACTGCAGAAGTGCCAAGTGAAATATAATTGTGTGCACAAATTAGGATGTCTGCATATCCCCCAAACTGAATAGCAGAATAAGTAACCAATTTATTTTGTGTTATCTGGAAAAAAAGACATTTACTCAATTCACAGAATCAATAAGTTATAATAAAAACAAATTAATTCTAGTTACACTCACCCACATATTTGTTACGTCGGCTCTTTATTTCGCTCGGCTTTATTAGATGCTCCCCATTTGTTTGAGCAGCTATACTACTGATAATTTCGTAGTCAGTCGGTGATGAAATGGGAGGTGGAGAAGGAGAGGACGCTCGTTCCTGTTCACTGTCTGAATGGTATTGGTTGGGAAAAACCAAATGATCATACAAGGGTTCCGAGTCTTCTGTGCTCTGACTGCAGAGAAATAGAAAGCTCAGTGGCTTTAATTACTAGCAATGGTATTGAAAATATTAGAAAGCACAAGACAAATACCATGAAGACCAAATGCTATTTTATCCAAACCCCACAACACAATTTTTCTTTCTTTCTGTTTTAAACTGGTCAGCCCCAGACTGTCCACCATAACCTGAAATTCTTTGGATTAACAGAGAGCTAGTTGTGAAAACTGAATTGTAAGATATTACATTTGACTTTGTAGCCCTTGTAAGATAATGACTTTTGTAGGAAAAATTATAGCCATTTGAGCCTGGTATTTATCTTACAACTCCATACTATAAGATAATAACAATAATACAGATGGTTTCAAAATTTGGCAAAAGGCCAGTGACTTCAGGGAGAGGGAGTAAGTTGACTATATCAACTCCAGTAGTCTGAACTGGTACTCAACCCTGAAATGATGAAAGGCAAAGTTGACCTTGATGGTATTTGAACTCAGAACATAAAGAGCTGGAAGAAATGCTGCTAAGCATTTGTCTGATGTTCTAACAATTCTACCAGTTCACAGTCTTCAATAATAATAATAATCATAATAATAATTTCTTTTATTGCCATAAAGGCAATAGATAGGAAAGATAATAATTATAATAATATTCATATTGTTTCATTGGTGTCAATTGGGTAAATAGCTGGCTATTTTCAATTAGAGACACAAAAATTTGCTTTTACTTATAAACTTAAAGCAAACCATTCAAAATACATTTCAAGCAGAAAAGCAGAAAGAGAAAGTAGGAAGGTACAATTTATTTTTTAGAAAGCCTGAGAGATGCCAAACTTTAGGTAACAATCTGAAGTGAAAGGTGAAACTCAATACAGTGAAAATAAACCTTAAAATATCAAACAAGTCAAGCTTTTAGTCTATGAGCTCCATACTAATTTTTTTTTTCTAAATGGCATTAGTTTAGTCAATTCATACATGGAATGTATTCAAAATAAGTGTAAAAACATGGAAAAGCAAAAAATACCATTTAGTACCAAAATGAAATAAATTTTCAGATTAATTCAAATAAACTCATTAAAATTCTGGGTATCAAAAAATCTGCAAGAGTATACACATTGGTTTAGAAATGTGAGAAATAATTTATTGATCTGCATAAACTCCAGAAGATCCTTTAAAATAATGAAAGCCAAGAAAATAGTATTACTTCCATACTTGAGAGGCATGGTGGACACTGTGGGGCTCTTGACAGAGCTACACAGCAAACGAAGGTTACAAGATATAATACTGGGACTAAAGGGAAAAGAGGATCACAGGAGAAGAGCAATAACCAAGCTCATCATAATGATGACAACAATTTCTTGAAAAGGCATAATGCCACAGATTTATAGGGGAGGGGAAAAGGGAGATTGTTACATTCATGCCTTTCCCATGGGCATTAGCATTGCAGGTGAAAGTAGTTCTAGCTGGGAATTGAAACCGGGTCACGGACTCAGCTCACAAGGAACATACCACCACACAACAATGCCTGCCACTGTAATGATAAATAACAAATAACAACAGTAATAATAATGATGCCTAAATGTGCAGCAATTTAAAATGTCAGTGAAGCAAATGGCCTTCTGAACTCAGATCAGAATATAGAGAAAAGCAGAGGTACTGCAACAAAAGTACGAACAGAGTTCCATTAATATCTAACTTGGGACATGTATAGCAATCAAATTTGCAGGATGATGAGAAAATATATGAACGAGTAATGCATTATTAAATGACAAATGTGTTGTAATATTGCATTGTAACTATAATAAATGGTACATTTCTTCAGTTTGTTTCAATCTTGCAAATTAATTTGCAAAAGAATGGGAAGCTCGTATTCCCAAGTAATTTTCAATAGAACTCTGTCACCACTGGTTTAACTCATTCAGGCCAGGATTTCCTTTCATCTAACTATCACAATAATGTTTTACTTTAGAAACAGGAAATTTTCCATAAGGATTTGCTTACTTGCTTTGAAATCTTAAGAGCAGAAAACTGATTACAGCATTAACATTAATATATCCACCTTTGACTTGTATTTAGATTACTTGGAAGATATTAGTTTGGAGGTAGACATCCAGCCTGATCGAGTTAAAGCATAGCCTTATCTCCATTTCAACAAACGAAACAAAGGCAGGCCTACAGTAAGAATACCAAAAGAACTCTACAGAAATGAAAGACTAAACACAAAATAGAACAAAATGTAAAGACCAAATATAAACAACCTACCTCTGCGAAGAAGACTGATTAGGATGATTGAAAAAGACTAGAATCCAACAGTTAATTAACATTTCCATGGAAAACCATGGAGATTTCTGGAGATGAAAATGTGTATAATAATGGCAAAACACAGATATATCCAGGTTTCACCTTATGCTGTAATTGGTTTAGATTTTCTGCCATCTACCAGTATCTTCCATAACTGATCCTAGACACTAAAAGATGAGGAGTTGGCCTCTTATTTGATAATAGGTGTAACAGAGTCAAATTGTTAGAACTCTTGGGTTGATATGTGATTAGCAGTGAAAGTATTATATTAGTAAATATATATATATTTTTTAAAGTTAATCAGAGAAGTAAAAGCTGTCCAGATAGAATACATGAGCCTCAGTTCCAATCTATTTGTGCCTACATGGTGCAAGAGAGGACAATTCAGTTTGTTGTGTGTTTTTCTTTGGATTTTTTTATTTTTTTTTATTTTTTTAAATTATATTCAAATTTTTTAAGAAATAAGTCAAAGTTGATTCCCTACGTGTACACGGATGCATTCTTAATATACTAACCAACCACAATCTGGCGAGACGCACCTATTGCTTGTACTGCTCTTGGTTGTGTGATACAGATCATTTGGCTTGGGCAGTGGGGCTGGGGGCCTTTTGTCGATGTTTGGGTTTGATTCCGACAAGGGTGGCGATGGTGGATCAAGATTGCGGATGAAAAAATTTTCTGTGTCTTCACGGTGAATCCATGCATCATTAAAGAAAGGTGTGAATACAGAATCTGAAATAGAAGAATAAAATAGATAGCAAAACTATCTTATATGTAAAAATAATTAACACATTGCCTGATATGAGAGAGAAACACACACATACACATGAGCCAAGTGTGCAATGAAAAACCAATATTAGGCAAGAAAACATTCTAAAAGCAAAAATTTGGTAAGCTCTCAATCACCAACAATTTGTAAAAAGTTTTGCCTTCTTTACGTCCATTTTGTAGTAGTTAAAAGTTCCCTTAACACTTTGACAATTACAGCCAAAAACTAATGCTCTTAAAAATCCTTCTCAACAACTAATTAAACCTACACCCTCTTCACAGAATGTGTATTAAGCATGTTGCCCTATACACTTCTCAATACTTCATTTCTCTGTAAAGCCCAAACCAATCATAAACCCACAACAATTCAAACTAAACATTTGCAGCACTACAATTTAATGATTTACAGTGATCCTAATTTTCTTCAATTTAGATCTGATATTTTTCATTAATTTGTTTAAAAAGTATGAGCAGTGTCCATTGGCTCCAAGATGAGAGAGAGCAGGTGAACAAAAAAGTAAATTATGTCAAATATTAAAGTAAAATTCATGGAAGAAATGAACATGTCTTTAAAAAGAAAATACTGGGTGTTGAATGTTTTTAGTGAATCAATAATTTTATTGGAAATATATCTCGTAGCTTTGAGATTTCAATGACGTGACTGTTTATTTTTAGAATGACACTGTGGGATAGATGTGAGCGGCTCGATCTGGCAGGTTTGAATAATAAAACAGGTAGAATATTTGGGCCGGATATGGCAGGTTTAAACATAAAAAGAGTATTAGAGTGACCAACCTGTTGCCTTCTTAAATTGGTACCTATAATGATGTTTAATATCATATGTGTTAAAATCCCAGTTGTTAATTTGTAGTGTTTGAAATATCTAGCTCAACAAGATGAAAAATTAATTAACGCTTTCGATACCAACCTGGCCGAAAAATTTGTTGGTTCAAAAGACTAACCTGGCAGTAGCCGGCCGGGCAAACCCATTCATATTTTAATGTGAATTTCAGCACAAATCTCGTTAGTACATTCGTGAAAACACGTGATTACACTTTGCAAATAGTTGAATTATAGTATCCGACATTATTTGGTGTGATATCTGAGCTCTGCGAATTTTGGGTGATTTTTTTTTCCACATTTTTTCTTTAACTTTTAAAACCGATAACAGTTTCATGCTATCAAGCAGTGAATCTGAATTTGAGGGCTTTTCAACGGAAGATGTGGAGAAATTGAGCAAATGTATGAGTGAATAACAAAAGCACATGGTGTACAAAAATGAATCCGATATTTCTATATCTGGAATTGGAAGCAACGATTCTGAAGAGAACTCCGATAGCAACAGCGAGAGGGAATCTACACCTGAAGTTAAGAAGTTAAAAACTATTTTCGTAAACGATTTTTAAAACGATTTTTCAGCACAATCTTTCTTAGGAATCGAAGCCATTAGACTATTTAAACAAATTTTTTCCACTAAGCTTGTTTGAAGCGATTACTGCGGAAACCAATCGTTACAGAGAAAGTAATCAAACTGAAAAAAAAGATAGCTTGTGGTATTCCCACAAGCTTAGAAGAAATACGGGCATTTTTTGCCATAAATATTATGGGTATAAGGAAATTACCCAGAATTACAAATTACTGGAATAATCATGAACCTTTCAGAAACCAGTACGTTTCCAATATTAAGACAAGGACACAATTTGTAAAATTAAAACAATATTTACATGTTAAAGACACTAGCAGTACCCCAGTACGTGGAGAACCAAACTTCGACCCCCTCATTGACTGCATTCAAAACACATATAAAACACTTGACAACCCTGGTAGATATCTATTCGTTGACGAGGGCATGGTGGGATTCCGACAACATATGCCAGGAAAGCCCACAAAGTTGGGGATCAACTTTTGGAAGATTTGTGAAGCAAATACAGGATACTGATATGGGTTTAGTTTTTATACAGGGAAAAGGGACAACAATGTAAGTCAGCATGGTTTGCAATTTATCACTGCCATAACCAGGGTCGTACATTATTTTTTGACTGATTTTTTAGTTCGATCAAACTTGTGAAGGATTTAGAAGCTGTGACAATATATACATGTGCTATAATAATTTACCATTGGATAAAAATAAAAAAAAAAGGTGAAATAATCCAGTGGCAGAAAGGAAATCTGTTAGCGATCGCATACAGAGATAAATAATTTTCTATCTACCTGTGCACAATCATGTGTAGATGAAAATGGCACCCCGTTTGTGAAGTTCAATTATAACAGGTACATGGACAGTGTAGATCAGCTGAATCAAATGATGAGGTATTATCCTGTCGGTAGACCAGGTAATAAATGGTGGCGATACCTGGTTTGGTATATAGTAAATATGAGTATTGTAAATGCGTTTATATTATATACCAAATCAGGAGGGGCTCGAAAGTGGTGTGACCATTTGCAGTTCCGAGGAGATGTAGCAACGCAGTTGAGGGCAGGATATTCCTCCAAAAAAATAACTGTAGGAAGGAAATATCCCTCTGAATTCAGCCGATCTCCATAAATTAGGGAAGGGGGGGGGGGAGAAAAAAAAGGTAAAAAAAAAATATCGTGGGGCGCAAAAAGCAGTGCCATGAATGTTTACATTAACAAAGTTAAACTACCAGTGGACAGCCAGTCGAAACTTCTTTCCAATGTGCAAGGTTGCATTATGTACACTGGGATGTTTTACAGGTTTCCATGACAAAAATATTGTGTGAATAGTGTATATATGTATGATTAGATTTTATAAATATTTTTCAACTTTACTTCGTCTTTACTTTTTATTTACTTGTACTTTTAATTTGCCTGTAAGACGAGTGACAAGTTTTGATTTAATTTCTCTGTCCCTGGTCTATATGCCTCCTCGCCTGTACCTGGACTATGTCTCCTCATCTATCCCTGGTCTAGATGTTTGGCTGACTAACAGTTCCATACCCACTTGGG
>JAOPUL010005855.1:72663200-72678298 GCA_027564515.1 Octopus rubescens | reverse complement strand
TATATAAATACACGTTTGTATACATAAATACATATATAAACACATAGACACAGTAGACTCACTGGAGATGGAGAAAACAACAAGACTGAGTAGTAGCACAAAAAAAAAAGGAAGGAAGAGGCTACATATCCCCTTGCAAACCCAATATTCGATCAACATCCTTGACGAACTGCTGCCACTCAGATGTCTTTGCTAAATGGGAACACTGGATCCTTGGCTGGACCAGTTGATTGCAGCTAACCATTGGGTCTGCCAGCAGACCACTGTCAATGGCTATGGATAACATGTGGATGCATTGGGTACTGTGGTTTGTCCCAGGCTTGTCTCCTCTTGCATCTCATAAGATATTTCTGTGTACTGTAGTCATCACTTCCATTGTCAACCATCTCATCCTGACTTGATGAATTTTCCAGCTCCTTATGTTCTTGCAGGTCTTACCACAGATGCACTGAAACTTTCAATGGTCCATTTTCTTCTATTGTTGTTTCATAGTCCTGTATTGTCATCCCTGGATTCATCTGATTGATGTGCTCTTGCTCCTCCCTTTCAATCACACCTGGCAGGAGGGGCATCTTTCCCTTATGGGTCTCATAGCTTAAGTGGTCCTATAATATATATACATCACACACACACATACACACCAATATTTCCGCAGGCATGGCTGTGTGGTAAGAAGTTTGCTTCCCAACCACATGGTTTCAGGTTCAGTCCTACTACATGGCATATTGGTCTAGTGTCTTCCACTATAGTCCTGGGCCAACCAAAACTGTGAGTGGATTTGGCAGGTGGAAACTGAAAAAAGCCTGTCATGTGTATGTTCCTCACAACAGCTTGAAAACTGGTGTTGGTGTGTTTAAATCCCTGTAACATAGTGGTTCAGCAAAAGAGACTGATAGAATAAGTACTAGGGTTGATTCATTTGACTAAAGCCGTTCAAGATGGTGTCCCAGCATGGCCACAGTCCGAAGACTGAAATTAGTTAAGAGATAACAAAAAGAAAAGATATAACATCACAATTTAGTAATATACACATAACAAACGAAGAGAAATTATTTAATAACAAATATCAATTTCTCTATATTCTAGTAATTCTGCAATGTAAACTGCATGGTATATTAAATGAAGCCAGTGACTACAGGCAGATTTTATAATGGAAAAAATAGTGAGCTAAACAAAAACTGAGAATTTAATTTACTTAATTAATCAACATATGATGTGAAGAACTATGAAAACAAAAATGATTGATAATGCTTGTGCTAATATACAAAACTATAGATAGTTCCTCTGTAACAAAAAAAAGAAAACAAGAGAAAAATAATAGCTACTTTATTTTCCCTTTCACTATTAGTCTTACATCTTTTGCTACTGATCAAATTATTTTAATTATTAAATTTGATAATGCAACAAAATTTTAAAAATGGTAAATTCAATTAGTAATTGATATTCTGATAAAACCACATACTGAAAACATTAAATATAGAAGATCAAACTAGGATATAAAAATGTAAATTTGTTATAAATTAAAGACATTTTATGGCTTCCTATTCAGAGCTACACATCTAAATTGAAAACTGAAAAATAAAAAAAAGGTGCCTTAACAACAACAAAAAAGAAAAGAAAACATTCCAAATAATTTAAATGTTAAAAATAAAATGAGAAACTATCATCCACGTCAGTTTAATGTCTATTTTTATAAATGTGGGGCCAGTTTGCACAATAGCAAATATCCAATCATTTATATTTTGCATCATCCCAAACATTAGACATTTTTTGAAATCTGATTTAATTAATTCATTCTTCTGTACCATCACCTCATCTAATATGCACCAACCATATGCTTGTGTATGTCTATACAAGCATAATTATCTTCTTTGCATACACCAAGCATTTTCCAATACATTCTAGTGTTTAAGCTGGAGTTTTAATTTAAACAGCATATCGTAATCTTCCCTACTTATGTTTATCTTTCACATAATGTCACAATTTTCAGATGCTTTGTGCATGCATGCTCGTGTGCTCTTAGATGAATTCTCATGAGTGAAACAACACTAAAGAGTCCCTCCTCATTAAATAAATTATTACACCAGCTACCTAATGTGTTGAGCACCTTTAAATATGGTTCCTTCAATTGCCAACAAAATAACCAACAGTGATTGTATAGATATCTCCTAGTTTTAAAATAGGTATATCACAACCCTGTGCCATAAAAGATGACTAAAAAGGTTGACAAAAAAAAAAAAAGATGGGGGAACATTCAGATGTGAAACACTTAAATCAGAAATTTCATCCAACCCATGTAAAAGTAGATGTAAAATGCTGCTACAACAAATGTTGCAGTGCTCTAAATACTTTCTGGACATTTTTTACTAGACAGATACCAAGATTCTGGTAGTGCCATCTCCATCTTAGGTAGGGTCTATGAGTAATATAACTTAACTGCAACTTCTACTGATCTACCAAAGCACACATTATGAGTTTTGGACACTCATCTTGATGGTTGCAACAATTCAAGTGTCACAGTAAAAGCACAGATCCTAGTTAGTCAAAGGGTATGTATATTTCTAGTTACTATCTACCTTCAACTCAATTATGGCTATTTCTTTTCTATGGCATTATTAGATGCTAGACAGATGCTTTCTGACCTTAATATTTAAAGCTAAGTTATTACTCTGAACTCAAGGAAAACTTCAACATACAGACATTCTACATAACATCTTCAAAAAAACTGACCTGACTGATTGGTATAAAGTTGCTCCCCATCACATTCCAACCCCTTATCCTACAGACAGCTTTGAGGAGCAGATGGTCTACGTTTCTCAAAGCTGCCTTATCATGTGGCTTATCCACTCAGGTTCACTTGACTCACTCAGCTGTCTGCTTCTCATCACCTATGCTATGTCTTCCCTGTCCAGACCCTACACCAACTACCTTTCCTAGTCTTTCCCTTTCAGAATGTCATCTCTCTGGAATACCTTCACTGTCCATATCGTTCCTACAGTCATGTACTAGCACCTATTTAGGAAGATTATCAACAGTATCAATCTCATTAGACTTGGAGGCTTGGATAATAATTTAAAAAATTAATTATACAAATTACTGAACACCTTGAACAGCAGCTACCTATGCAATGATTGTAAAAAGTGGGCAATTGGATGAACCTTTGTTTCATTTTTGTTTTTTATATCTTTCATTTAAATTCTATTGCCACATCTGTATAGATAACACAAGTTAAACTCAAAGACCAAACAGGTTTCAATTCTTGTATATATCATAAAGTGATGAAAAATAGCAATTAACTAAGTACCAAATTGGATATCAAAAACAGTCTAGCCCAAAAAGAACAAATTTTATCAAATTCTTCAGTGATTCATGAACTAATCTGAAGTATCTGTCATACTCCATTAATTAACCAATCACTTAGAAGTGAACAAGGTTGAAGTTCATATTCTTGTTAAAGAATTTGCAAAATTATTGTTGGGTTAAGTTTTGGCTAAAACAAGATTGTAGCAGGCTGAGATGACAACTATTACTCTCAAAAACATATGGAGATTTACTCTGAGAGATACAAAACCAGGACTTTTGTTTTTAGTGAATATGCAAACATGAATGTAATGTTTTTAGTCAAGATATGTGAATGTATACAAGCATGCATAAAGATACATGAAGGGATATCATACATAGTTGCTATGACAACATTGACATTTTCACTGAGAATGCATCATCTAATTGCATGACATGTCATACTGGTATATAAACATATTCCTTTGATGCACTATCACTATTTCAACTTCGTACAGCTAACAGACTATATACTTAACTCATTACTTCTCAATTGCTAAAACTTTCCTGTATTTGTTACCCATGTTCCACCACACTTTTTAAACATCATAATTCATGTTTTTTTTTTATTGTTTTTTTTTTTTTATGGAGATAAAAAAAAATCTTTACTTCTAAAAGAGGTATTTGTTAATACTTCTTTCAGCACAAATTTTGTCATCAATACCTGATGCCTGGCAAGTCAATTTGGGTTTCAAACTGGGTTTAACTTTGTTTAACCTTCATTGAATTATGGCCATTCTATTTTTTACTGTGGGTTATGTTTTTCAATAATAGGCAGCTAATTAAGGCATGTGTTGATTGTTCAGTGAATATCAATACTAACAAATGAAGAACATTGAGTAACAAATGAGCTTACTGTTTTTGCTTCTGTACACATCATATACAGAACTAACGATTTCACAGCAGAATGAAGATGGTCTAAGAGAGAGTGAAGAACCGGTATACAAACCCAAGAAGTTGCCCTAAGACTGTGTATGGTTGTCTTTAGTTCACTAATTACTAAGATATAAAGTTAAATATTTCTCTGAGCCAGTATACATTCTTAATTTAGAAAAAATTGGCATAATCTATGAGTAAAACATTTCCTTTCTGCAATAATATCTAAGCACAACATGTCTAATTTTTCTATGTCTAATGCTGAAACATTAATGTGTAAGCAATTAGCCAAATAGCCTACATATGTAGTTGTTTTATTAAGCTATAACAAAATTATTTCTTTCTCAGTTTTAAAGGGTTAGTAAATTTTAGATGTCCAGAGCTTACATGTATTCTAATAGTGGAATGAATTTTTGCAGCTAGTTAGTTCTACAAAATAAAAGTGCTGCACTAGCAAAGGAAGCTCAAGAGTCACTTGCTCTTAGAAATAGCAGCTAAATCTCGCACAAATCACACTCTACCGTCTTAAAAAAAGGAAGAATACATTATATATTTCGGTCATGGATATACTATGTCTGAACAAAAGATGGGATGCTTATGGCTTGAAAGCATTTACG
Source organism: Octopus rubescens (assembly GCA_027564515.1). NCBI lineage: Eukaryota > Metazoa > Mollusca > Cephalopoda > Octopoda > Octopodidae > Octopus > Octopus rubescens. The sequence continues at coordinate 72,673,466 of JAOPUL010005855.1, read as the reverse complement.
TATAATATATATACATTAACACACTGGTATGAAAATCTGGATGCTAAAATGGTGTTATTAGTAGTGGCAATGAAGATAGCAGTAGTGATATTGACAGAAGCAAGAGCACCAATATTCATCTAATTAAAAAAAAATCAAGGACTCTACCAGCTTTGAATGCTATGTAAAAACCAAAGAATAAATATGATAGGACAGGTTTAGAAAATTAGTCGTCACGCTTCTGCTTTATAAATGAAGAACAAAAGATGCTTTTCATCTCTAGTTTATTCAGTTTATCTAAGCTGAAAACCCCCTATTCAAGAGCTAATACTAAATTAAATAATAAATTGATTGTAGCTTTTGGGAATACACACCCACACGAAAAATAGTGATAGCAATTTAATTTAATCAGTAAAACATGTAAAATTTAATCATTGAAACATAAAAAATGTCTAGCACATTAAGATGAGATGAAACTTCACTTTCCTTGGACTCTTGCTGAAGAATATAGTAACTAATTCTACATAAATGAGGATACACTCATAAAACCAATTTTCAAAGACAACCAGGCAACAGTTTACATTAATTTGGTGTTGAAACTATCTGAATAAAAAAAAAAACCCCAAAAACCCCCACAAAACTATTCAAAACATCAAATAGAATTATAAAGAAACTTTTTATGAGCAGCATTTCCATAACAACAAAGACTGAATTAATCATCATCATCATCACTATTATCATAACATAACATTTACCCCATTCACCTTTCTTGTTGACCAGTTCTATAACCTAAATTCTCTTTATATGTCTATCTTTTGTTATTTTCTCTATTCATACCCTTGTATTATTTGTAACTAGTTTCTTTGAGGATTTTTTTTGGTTAATCACTGCTCTGAATTCTATCTACCTCTGTTTCAATACATTGCTTCGTTCAATTCTCTCTTGTCATTCTTATAAAAAGCTACAATTTGTCTAGTTCACTTGAGCATATATTACACACTGTTTAAATCCATTCTGCACACCTACTGTTACATAATCGTTTTTACTGTTCTACTTTCTTTACATGTGATGAGTTTTATTCTCAGATTGCTCTATAATTCTTTGCCACATTTCTTTAACCCATACTTCATGCAACTATTCTTTTGAACAGAGAAATATTCTCTTTCCTACACTAGGAGTAACATTGATAAGCTATTACAAACTAAAGTCACTAAGCTATTTGGGATGCCTACACCAATAAAGATTAGGCCAACTAGATAACAAATGTTTATCTATTACCACCAGTGAACCATCACCACAATCCATAATCATTTTATTTGGCTTCACAATCGATTTCTTCTATCAACACAATTAGTTAGCAGGAAGTTTTACTGCCAGACTACCTGAAATGGCATACCATATTTTTATTGTTTGTGTAGTATTAAGTTAAACTTGTACAGTGAACAAAGCTACTTACTAAGATATCCCTTCCACAAATAATTTTCTTACAGCAATATTCATTCTCATTTACATCAATTCAACCTTTCAGTACACATCCTACAAATCACACAAACACAACTCCCTTCTCTCTCTTTCTCTCACTCTCTCCCCAAGTCTTCCAAGTTTCATACTTATATTTCTCTGACCAAATCATATATTTATTTCATTCACCCATCAATTGGCAATATTCTTGCATGATGAAATATTCAGTTGTCAATGATGTTTAAACTTTTACCAACCATTTCTAACTGCTGCACCATGCTAAGCTCCACTCAAGCTCTGATTAAGTTACTTAAATGCCAGTTGCAGATGTGCAGTTAGTGACAAGAAACTAATATTTCAAATGCACTACCAAATATGGTACTGTAATCCATGCACAGCTTGGTTACACACCATATACAGTAAATACTTGATCACATAGACATTTCTGACATAACAGAGAGTCTACATTATAAAAGATTTTAATTGTCATATTGGGAAGGAAATGTTTCCCCTACTCAACACTAAAATTCAGAATTAAGCCCCAACCGTCATGAATTTCTTGGGACTGTAGGAGGCATTTCATTTTAATAAATGATACAGCCTATGTAATGTGTTAATTGCATTGCTTGTATAGAAAGTAATAAGTTACTTATGTTATCTATTCATATATGACTTCTACCTAATCTTTAACCTTGTAATGAAAACAAAAGAAAAGAAGCTATCCTATAAATAATAAACTGTGCTTTTATAAAAATGTTTACATTTTTGTTCAAGAAACTTTCTAACAATTTTTAAATTAACAATTTAGTAAATCTCTGAGTTTTTTTTTGTTTTTTTTTAATAAGCAGGTACCTGAAGCCATATTTAATAACTGCGTTGCTTGTTCATACAAGTTCATGGAACTTGGAAAGCAAGATGGCAACAGCAGCTAATGAGGAAGAATCCATATAGCTGATAAAACTGATTAGTAGCATGGAAAGAACGGGCCCATTGTTGATTTGCTCACTGAAGAACACTATAAAATCATAGATTTTTAAAAAAATAAGAGGGCGGATAGAAATACAAGTCTATGAGATCCAAGGTGAAATGATAAAATAAGCACGACTTGTGGAGTTTGTAAAGAAAGGTCTTGTGACCAGCAAACATTTACAAATAATGAGTTGAGAGAAGATGAAGATTCGAATGTGAGAGGTTTCAATTACACTGGGAGCAAATTTAATCTTTTTTTTTTTTTTGGTTGGCCTTTCCTTTCTAGTTTGATGATAAAATTCTTATAATCATGCTTTTAGAATTATGTCTGAAGCATAAATATTTTGATGTGGGAAAATAAAGTATGTAATATTTAAAAGAAACAAAAAAATAAATGGCAAAGTCTAAATTAATATTTGCAAAAGCATCTAAAAGATTTCACTTGCAATAAGGTATTTACAATTTAGATTAATTTTAGATTGCTCCTGATCTGTTGAAAGGGCTTCATGCTTTTATTTAATGTTTAACTAAAATCCAAAGAGTGAGATATGAACATGAAAGATAAGAAAAAATATCTAGTCTAGTAATAACATGAACGAGAAAAGATCAAATTTTGATTAGCAATTGCAATACATAGCATACCAGTAAGTAAATTTATAGCATATCAATAGTAATTAGATAATTATAAAAACAAGAAATTAAATATATATCCATTAATTTATAAATGAGGTGACTCACATAGAATGACATTTAAATATAATTCTGCACAGCGAATTATTTTTGAGTAAATTACGCTTAGAACGAAATTAGAAAGTTAATGGTTTATTTCCAAGTTCTGTAGATATAGAGAAGTTGCATACCGATCAACTTTCTTACTACATATCTTCCTACTCTTTAAATGCCAGTTTATTATGCATATGCATTACATAACATTTTAACATTAAAGATTCCTTCATTATTGTATAATTTAAGTGTACTACTTACACTTTAAAAGTGTACAAAGCGCAAAAGAGAAAATATTTTTGTGTCAAAATACTAAATCATGATTAATGAGAAAAAAGTAAATAAATAACAAACATATAGCAATAATAAGAAGCATAAACAAAATGATAGCTTGAGGTTGTTGCTGTTTAGCTCCAGGTCAGCTGTAGTCAAGCAGACTTCTGATCAAAAAGTATTCCAGCTTTGGACATCACATTTATGGAATAACTATCAATAAAATATTGAGGACCATATAGATGACTAAAAATAGTGAACTGTCAGGCTATTTACTTGAACATGTCTGGTTTGGTGTCTTAAGTTTGGCACCAGGTTTGGTGCCTTCTGAGTTCATATTCTGTAAGCTAAGCTCAAAATCTAATAATCCTTTTCTGAAATACAAAAATCCATAGAACAGATTCTTGTCTAGTTATTGCTATAGCACCAAATGAATGAGAGATAACAGTCCTCATGGATAGGACAGTGATCTATCTTGAATTTTCCTCAGACAATGTTGTTACGCACAAAATGACAGCTTCCAAATCCTGTTTTCTGATTGGGTGAAAATTATCAAACTTTAAAGCTCTGTAACTTAAAAGAAAAACTTTTCTGGAACAAGTGAATAACGACCTGAGATTCAGTATGAAAAATTACACCAATACACCAAATTTGAAAATTTTCACTTAATTTTAAAATTTCAAAATGTGAAGGCGAACAGAAAAGATCCATTGATGATAAAGTATGAGCAACTGACTTCTCTGGTGCCTAACTTTACTATCCATACTATTTTGTTTTGTAAGGGTTCATAAAATAAGTACCAGTAATATGTGTAAGTCAATTTCATTGACATAGCAATTTCCTATTAAGACTGCTCAGAAGAAATCAATATTATATCCAGATAAATAACTGAAGTTCCCCACTAATTATACTGTGCTTTCATACTATCACTTTTCTAGCAAAGACAAGAAAAACAACACTTATAAATAGTAGTTAAAATTGTTACATGCATTTGTGCTTCTTCAATGATCAAAGCATTTCTTGTTAGACAACTTATACAACTTCAGATTCTTGTTTATCACCAAATAATTCACTCACTTCACTTTCCATATCCCATTTCTCTCAGCTGCAATTCTCATTGAGTAGAATTGAAAAAATAAATTGGTCTTAACAAAAAAAAAAAAAAAAAAAGAAAGAAAATGAGTTGATAAAATATCAAGAAATTAAACTTTTCCAGTTAAGAATGCCAACATAATTAGTAGCCTTTTAAGAATGAGAGTTAATCGTAGTTGTTTAAACTCAGTTGACCTCTGCTAATATCAGGTGGCAAAAGATTATAATCTTTGGTTGCTCATCAGTTCGTTTGTTTTACTGTATTTATTCTTTATAAATCACTTGAACCAAATTACAATTTAAACAACTGTTTTTGTCCACCCCCTATAACTATAGGAAGGTTTAAATAGGCTAGTTAAATAGTTAATTTCCTTTTACCAGTGTTTCACTAAGTAACATATTACAGTTTTCTGAGAATGGTTGCTATGTGCTATATTAATACTCAATTGGCACATCTCCATATTAGTTTTTTTATTCACTTACCTACTTTAATAATTATTTTAAGAAATAAATAGACATTCATTCTGAATTGTTTTGGTTTTTTTTAAAAAATGTATGCATGTGAAGGGAGGTTTTAGAATTGAACTAATATTTACAAGATCAAAGTGACTTCTGCAATACCTTGGCAACCTCAGTAGTGCCAATGACCTGAGGGAAGAACCCAATACACACTGTAAAGTGGTTGATGCTGTAGAAACCATGCCAAAGCTGACATTGGAGCTTGTCACGGCCCTGTCAGCATGGAAAATGGGTGCTAAATGATGATGATGTATGTATATGTGAGTTTAAGTCTCCTTGTCCTGACATCATGCGACAGTTGTAAATGAGTGTCACTGCCATACAAGCAGTATCATTAATTTCCAATATTCTGTGTAAACATATCTTGTCATGGGGAAATATTAATTTGCTTGGAAACAGGTGAAGGTTGGCAACAGAAAGGGCATCCAGATGTAGAAAATATGCTTCATTAAATTGTGTCTGACCAATGCAAGCATGGAAAAGTGGATGTTAAATAATGACCGATGACTTTGTTCAAGGTCACTGATATTCATATTTCATTGCTGAAACTGTAACTTTAGAGCGATACTGAATCCTCATCTATTATTTGTTCAGCAATGTAACAAATGAAGGATATTATTCCCCAAATTTAAACTTTATTGTATTTCTTCTATTTTAATGGAATTTAGATAGAAAACATGACTTTTTTTTTTCTGGTGTCACCCTGAGAATACCCTGCCTAAATCTCTGAAGAATTATAAATGGTAAATTACTTGGTTGTAATTGAGAGGAAGCAGAAAATAAAACTATTGCAGTACTACCTATAAAAAAAATGTAAAAAAAATTCTCTAAGCAATGTCAATCCATGTATTGATAAACACTGATTATAGTCGCCATGTAGCAAAAGGGAAGAAAACTCAATGACAAAAAGTAAAAACAACACTACTCAGCTGTGTTGTGTCAAAATGATTTGAACTTTCATGACATATACACACACAATTGAGATAAAATCTTCTCACATGACAATGAATAATGAATATATTTATTTACTTTTACACAAATTCACACAGAAAACCAATCTATCATTTTGAATATGCCAGCACCAACGATGATGATGATTATAAACAATTTAATGAATATTAAATCCCATCTTAAAGGAGAGCAACAAGAGCAAAACAAAGAATAAACATAATTGAATGAATGGTTAAAATACTGGTACCTCTTTTTTTTCTTTCTGACATGTTCTAAGCTACACCCAAGTACTATTTGTAACCCTGAAGACATTACAACTTGCTACATAAATACATACTTCTCAGTGTACTTGAAGCAAAGGCATTCAAACAGATATAAGTGTAAAATATTTACATACAACAAATAACAAAAATTAAACAAAGCTAAAAACTCAGGATTTAAAACCGGCACCAATGAAAATAATACAATTGTTACTCTCTAAAATGCTCGGTTAGCATAAATAATACAACTGTTGCCATAGAGCTTAATATACAAAATAAAATTGTGAAATCTTCAGTAGACTAATTCCTGCATCCTTTAAGTAGATAAACCTTTAATCCTTTAAACAAAACAATTCTGCAAAATCAATGTGCAATTAGTGATATCCATTTCTTAATTTCATTTTGATTTCTACTCAATTGTCTTCCAAATAGAAAAAGTACAAAAAAAAAAAAGAAGAAAAAAGAATCTGTGTATTCAGCAACTTATTAATATATAATTCTAAATCATTAACACAGTATACTTAAAAAAAAAAACCAACCAATTACACACACATACTTTAATTTCTAGCATTGTTTGGCTTTTTCTGGAAGTTTGGGGGCACACACATGTACATACATATATAGTTATTTCTTAATTTTCATTTTTATCATGGTTTGGCTCATTCTGAAATTTTGGATATAAACATTGAATTGTTGAAGAATACATTTTATATATAGTTGATTAAACTCCCTAGCACTAACGACTCAACTGTTAAGTGAGAAGGATACTCCAACCCCAACCTTTTATCAATTAGGTTGAGTGAAGCAAATAGAATGTACTTTACCTAATGACACATCTGATTATTGGGCCAGGAGCCTGACACAGCTTGTATTCAACTATGAAGCTTTTGTATTTAATATCTGATTTTTCTTTATTGAGTTATACAGATCTTCCCAACTCTTCTTTATTTGCAAGCTAGTAGCCTAATAAATATAGTGTCTTCCTTTTGCTAGTATTTATATCAACGTTGGGTCTTTTAAATAAATTAACAACAAATTAATATGTGCTGTGTTGTACCATATAGCTGAGAATGCTGGTCCTCATTAATGTTGGATAGAAAACTCACAGATGCTGCATTGCAGGAGATAAAAATAATCATTATGTATTTGAGGAAATGGATATTAGAAACTGACTTCTCATACACAAGAACTCGATAAATAAAACTTTTAATTTCTAAATCAGACATAAAATGTTATAACAATAATTTATATTCAAGAAATGATAAAAACTTCAATGAAGAATAGAAACATTTAACAAATGGTGTGCATAATATTCAAATTCATTTACTTCTTAACATTCATACACTCACATATTTTGCCATGTCTTTCAATCTTAGTTACTCTAATACACTAACATTTTTACATCATTCCTATACTTTAACTGTTGCTACCAACAGTGACTCATATCTGACTCAATATCATCAATGATGATGATCATCATAATAATAATAATAATATTTGTCTCACTTTTTTTTTAATAATTGTTTATAACAGAAAAAGAAAGAAAAACAGAAAAAATGAGTAAACTCAACAACCAATTTAAATCATTTTTTTTCCAGTTCTGCTACTAATTAATGATTAAATATAGACAACACCTGTTTGCCTCATGGCTAGTAGTAAAACAGTTCAGATTTATTTCAAATCTTTGCTCTACAGTTAGCATTTACTTCAATATCCCAATATTTTTTCCTTCTTATTTTACTCTCTCCTTGCTTGCATATTAGAAAGAAAAAATTAGAAGGTTGCAGTTATATTAACAAACTGGTTGCTGTAATAGGTTCATTATACACATCATCATTATCACCATTGTTTTTAATGTCCACTTTTCCATGCTAACATGGGTTAGACAATATTTGTTGAGGTTTATGTTCCATGGCCAGATGCTCTTCTTGTTCCCAACCCTGACCTATTATCAAGCAAGGTAATATTTCCTCAGAAATTTGCAAACAAATGACAGACAATGTTTGTATGGCAGTGACATTTACAATTATGGCATGCACAATGTCAAGACAGGGAGACAAAAATTCAGGCACATGCACATAACATGCATACATATGATAGAGCCCTTTAATTTTCTCTTACCACATCTATTCACAAACCCTTGAGTGAATTTGGTAAACAGAAACTGAAAGAAGCTTGCAGTGTGTGTGTGTGTGACAGGCTTCTTTCAGTTTCCAACTACCAAAGTTGCACACACACACACACACACTACTGTTTTTTTTAAAGTAATTCCCTTGTGTTAGGTGTGTTTTGTCATGAGTGGATGGGTCTTCCGTAACAGTGCATATAGCCAGTCAGTATTATCCCTCGTCATCTCTTTATTCTTAAAGGGTAAAGAAAATATTTCATTTGGTTACCTACATATTTTTATATATTGATGACTAACATTTACATCATAATTATAAGAAAACAACAAATTGAACAGTCGATTAAAGAAAAGCCACTAATTTTAACTGAATATACTTGAAACAGACAACATTTTTGATAGCAGAAGTGGATTGTTTATCTCTAAATAATGTAAAGTGGAAAGGATATTGTCCATTTCCCCTCAAAGTCTCAAATCTCTCAATACTTGTAACAGTATAGCAACTTGAAAATGTATATATAACTATAACATCTCTCTCTCTCTCTATATATATATATATATATATTTCCCACGTCGAGAGGCCCTGTTGCTTTGTAGTGGATGCACCAAGGAACTCCTGTTGTTGTCAAGACCAGTGTCAGCATTGAAAAGTTCGAGGGCCGCGCTGAGTCCTGTTGCGAAGATGCGGCCGAATCCAACATCAACAATGTCTTGCTGCTTGAGGCGGCAGCATTGACAAAGTCTCTCGCTGAGACGGCCGCATCGAGAGCTTTCAGGTTGAAAAGTTTGAGGACCACGCTGAATCCTGAGAAAAGTTTGAGGGCCACACTGAATCCTGTGGCAAGGATGCAGCCGAGTCCAGCATCGACAGTGTCATGCTGCTTGAGGTGGCAGCATCAGCAAAGTCTCTTGCTTGGGACAGCCACATTGAGTGCTTTCAGGCGCTAAGAGACGGCCACATTGAGAGTCCCGTTGCTAAGAGGTGGCCACATCGAGAGTTCAGTTGCTAAAAGGCGTTCCAGGCCGACAGCAAGGACTCCTTAGCAACCGAAAGTGCCAGGTAGAGGCAAAGTACGATTCTCAATTGTCTTTTATGCTTGTTCTGGAAGCGAGTGCTACGAGACAAAATACGATTCTCAATTGTCTCTCATGTTTGTACGGGAAGTGATTTGTATGAGGCAAAATATGATTCTCAATTGTCTCTGGTCTGTTTTTTCGGGAAGCGAGTTGTACGAGGCGAAATACGACTGTCACACTCAAATGTCATACGGAAGTAGTTGTACGGAAGGTGAAATCGTTCTTATACTGAGATATTTTATTAGTTCACTTTGAATTTAGTGAATAATGTTTTGCCTTGAATATGTCTACTTAACATGTATTTTCAGATATATTTATCTGAGTAATATTTTCTATTTGTAATCATGTTAATCTGACAAACGCTTGTTGGCTTTATATGGCAAATTCTGCAATTAAAGATGTGTTTTTCTCCATCTATACTTTGTTGTGTGTGTATGTATATATATATATATATATATATAAAATCATCCCTCCATCACTCCTCTAAGTATGGTACTACTCAGCTGCTGAAATCCTTTGGGAGCAGAATCAGTGCACACTTCAACTCCACCTTTGGTAGTACAAGTTACCTCACTTCCATTAGCGCATCTCTGTCCAAATTACTTTCCACCAATCACGTCCTTTCTGTGTCTTCAGTAAACTCTCCTTCTCCTCTGAGCTACATCTCAGGTCTGCTATGCTTCATCTTTAATACCTATCTTATCTGCTATCATTCCCAGGATCCTCTCATAGCCACTATCAAGGCCCTTCCCGTCTCATCTTTGTCACTCTCATCTCTACCACAATTTATTACACTCCAACTCCTCCACTCTCACATATCATATCTCTACTTTTGAT
>JAOPUL010005855.1:72617080-72627854 GCA_027564515.1 Octopus rubescens | reverse complement strand
TGTGTGTGTGTGTGTGTGTGTGTGTGTGTGTGTGTGTGTGTGTGTGTGTGTGTGTGTGTGTGTGTGTGATATATTGGCAATGGATATAAACATAGCCGAAAAACCAGTGCTTATTGAACAGTCTTCTGAGTTACTTTCACTTTTAGAAATGCAGTGAACCAGTAATTAGTCCATTGGAAAACCTATTTCCAAAGACACAATTGCAAATAGCTTTATAATATCATAAATAACCAGCCAGATAGCAGTTGACCACTGTGCTCTGTATCCAATGCGAAACACTGCTTAATAATGTATCTCATCTCTACTCTCTATTCTCACCTGTTTCTTAAATCTCATCTTCACCAGCACTGTAACATGTCACCAGCTTTTGAGACATACTAGTGTATCCAATTCTCAAGGAAAAGCAGCCACTTTTGATACTGCCAAATATCCTTTCTTACCGATAATATCTCAAAGTTAATGGAGAGAGAGAGAGAGAGCCATTAACTAAAATCTTCTGTTGGGAGATGAGAATTCTAATATTTCAGAACTGGCCATTTGGTTGAAAAAAGAATGGTCTAGATATGACTGTATATGTCTGTCTGTCTGTATATATATGTGTATTAGTATGTATATATGTATGTGTATATGTATGTGTGTATGTATGTATGTGTGTATGTATGTATGTGAATGTATCATCATCATCATCATCATTTAGCGTCAGTTTTTCATGCTGGCATGGTTTAGACGGTTTGACTGGAGACTGGCAAGCTGGGGAGTTGCAGCAAACTCCAGTCCATTTTGGCATGGTTTCTATGGCTAGATGCCTTTCCTAACACCAACCACTCCAAAGAGTGTACCGGGTGCCTTTAACGTGTCATATAAATGTATGTGCATATGTATGTATGTATGTGTGTTTATATATATATACACACTTGTGTGTGTGTGTGTGTGTGTGTATATATATATAAATATATATATATAAATATATATATATATATGCTAGCATGGAAAACGGACGTTAAATGATGATGATGATGATGATGATATATAGGCGCAGGCATGGCTGTGTGGTAAGAAGCTTACTTCCCAACCCGTGGTTCCAGGTTCAGTCCCACTGCGTGGCACCTTGAGCAAGTGTCTTCTACTATAGACTCGGGACGACCAAAGTCTTGTGAGTAGATTTGGTAGACGGAAACTGAAAGAAGCCCGTCGTATATATATATATATGTATGTATGTATGTATTTATGTGCCGGTGACACGTTAAAGGCACCTGGTACACTCTCTGGAGCAGTTGGCGTTAGGAAGGGCATCCAGCTATAGAAACCAAGTCCCAAAAAATAGACTGGAGTCTGGTGCAGCTCCCCAGCTTGCCAGTTTCCAGTCAAACCATCTAACCCATGCCAGCATGGAAAACAGACGTTAAAATGATGATGATGATGATGATGATGATGTAGATGAGCAGTTTATGTACAACTCACAGTAAAACTTTCCTGAAAAAAAGGAGTGAACTACATTTCCAAGTATATCAGGAATGTGAACTTACACCCATGAATTTACATAATTGAATTGAATTCTCAACCAATCCATGATTAAAATGCTGCTATATCAACAGGCTAACCACTGATGGTAGTGACATAGACTAAGATAGTATAAACAGTCCTTGCGATCAAGGGCCTTACAATCCCTCCAAAGACAGCTAGTCTCTTTGACGGAACATACCACTCATACTGTTCATAGGAGAACACTTAATCCAACTTGCCTTCGTATGAAGGCAAGTGTTAACAGGATCATTAAATCATACACAAATTTACATAAAAACACATTTGCAAGTCCACATATTCATCTCATGCACACATGTATACACACTCACACACATGTGCAGATGTACTTGCATGTATGCATACACATATAAACATATATGCTTGATCTTTGTAGAATGTTGTGTTAACCACTTTTCAGTCAGCATTTCTTCACATCAAAATTAAAGTTTTCTGTTCACAACTTTATTTTGCCGTTCAAAACTGTCACTTTAAGACAAATAGAAAATATATATATATATATATATATATATACATATATATATATCATCATCATCATGCGTTGGTTTTCCATGCTGGCATGGGTTAGACGGTTTGACTGGAGATTGGCAAGCCAGAGAGCTGCACCAGACTCCAGTCCATTTGGGCTTGGTTTCTACAGCTGGATGCCCTTCCTAACACCAACCACTCCAGAGAATATAACAATCTGTACCAATTTATTATGTACTTTATTCTTTATATTGATGGAATCTATATTTTCTATAAAATCTGTAAGCCATGTATTAGTTACCTCAGTCTTCCAAGATGAAAGATTACTCCTTTTAATACCAACTGCAGATTGTATTGTTTGGTGTCCAAGAACTTATGAAGTGCCCTAGAGTGTAACTTGTATCATTACAAGAAATTTAACATGAATTGGATGTAGATGGAGAAAGCATTATAACTTTATGCATTTGAGATTTGTTTATTTCTCCTGTTTAAATTAACCCTAACATACCATGTTCCTGGTATAGCGGGACTAGCCTAAATGTAATCTCTTCCGGATTCCAGTTAAAGTGGTAATGAACAACATACATAGAAAAAGATAAAATACTAAAAATAGACAAGCGATTATGTTGCTTTGTAGTCAAGTGTGTTTATGATTCATTGTTAATGGTGTCCCTCAGTTGTTATTTACTTTTGCTTTATAATTGAAAAAAAAGAAAGCAAAAAAAAAGCTTTTTTTTTTTTTGCAATGAATGAACGTAACAAACTCAGCACTTCGTCTGGTAAATGAGCAAGGCCTAGACTCTCTACAATTGAGGAAATTATTGATATTTATTTTTCGGATGAAGTGTTTACCCTTACGCAGACAATGAGCGTGATGTGGACAATGAAACTCGTGAAAGATGAAAAACGTAGCGATTTGGGTGAACAAATACGATAGTTGAGAGATAGTCCTCTTATTGTTATTCTGAATTTTTTTGTAATTCTGTCCATTAGTTTACCTGCAACCATTTATTATTTTTGCTCAGGAGTCCAGGTGGAGGGTAAAGTTAGACACAGGGACCCAGGTCTGAGAGGGTTAAGCTAGCAAAATTAAGGAAATAAATACAGAATATTGTGGGAAAGCTACTTTAATGATCATCATAATTTAATTTTCAATATTCTAAATCTAAATCTACTTTGAGTAAAAACCAAGAACATGAGATCGAAAAAGGTTAATAATGTCTTGTAATTAATTCTTCATCAAAGATTAGAAGTGATTTTTTCAAATTTGTAGGAAAGACTAAGAAAATGAGAAGCAATTCATTGACAGAACTTTTTAAATGTATAAGGGCCCTTTGTGCACATGTGTGTGTGCAAGCATACACAAATATATACAATGTGAAATTGTATTCAATTGAGTTTTTTTCTGTTTTATGTATATGTTTTATGTCTACAAATATTGGCTTTGTTGCCAACACTAATAAAATATCAAGTGACAAATAGATAGAAAGAAAAAAAAAAAACAGTACAAGGTTAGTGTTGCAAGATGATAATCAGAGCCAAAGTCTTAAAATAAATTTCTATTTAAACAGCAGAAAATCTAACATTGCTAAGAGTCTCTTTCAGACAAGCATTGACTATCTATAGAATATTCTACTTTCAGATTCTATGTCTGTAATCAGTAAGCAAGTGATACAATAGACAAAAAATAAAACCTCCCCCTACAAGACAGAAATACTTACTCATTACAAATCTTGTAATAATATCTAAAATACTTAATTTAATATAGTTTTCTTTTTTTATTTTTCTTCTTATTGTGGTATTTCTTGCAAAAGTTTAATTTGATCTGTAAAGTATTATTATAGAATTCCTTTAACAATTCAAAAATAAAATTGCAATAAGCAAATATAAATCTATTTCAGAGCTTCCAATTTGCTTCTTGAAGAGTTACAAAGTTCTGAATAAATGCTTTTGTTATAGACATAGAAAAGAGAACAGAAGCTCCCCCCCCCCCCCAAAAAAAAATATTACATGCTATGTACACTTTAAGGAAACATAAATTTGAATATTTTGCTAAGGTGTCAGGTCATGCATAAATATTTTCTTACTGATACTGTTGTATTCTGGCCAAGGCATTACATTCCGTTTCCCTAGCAACAGAAAGAAGAAATGAAAAAGGAATAATATTGTGTGGGGTAAGAACTGAGAAACCAGCAAGTAATTTGTTGGTCTACACAAGAGAATATACGTACAGAAAGAAGTGGCTCTGAAAGCTGTAAAGTCATATGCTGTAGTAGATATTAATTTTTGTCCCAGGATACTTTACTATCTTATTATTTTAGAGTATCTGATAGAAAATAAGTATTTATCAAAAAGTCAGAGTAATCTTACTGTAACCATAGTCCAGACAGAAAGAAACAACACCTTTGAATTTCATAACAGTACTGTTTTTAGATCAGCTTAACTATGAAAGCCACTCTTCTAAGTAAGGTCTGAATATAATTACTGTATCTCCTCTTTTTTTACCTAACTCTATTGCAGGTATACTATCATCCAATCAAGGCAATTCTCAATTCAATATACATTATTCTTATTACATGTTCTCTTTGCATATGCCTGCCAACTACTTTGATGTCTTCCTACTTACTACACACTCTTTCAATCAGCATTTCTTATAACTAAATATTGCACATTCAATATCAGATTTGAGCCTTTCCAATCACTGCAGATCTTTGCTGTGGACTCACATCTCATTGCCATACACTGTTGACACATGGTATACAAGAGCAGCATCTGGATTGTTTCTACAATGAATAATAGTTTAGAAGCTTTCATGGACATCTTGCCCTAAATTCCTTCATAAAAACAAAAATAGTTACAAACATGCAGCTTATAATTCCTCACTAAACTTTCACTCTGAGACTATTTCAAGTGCCTTTGTATACCATAAGTCAAGTATCAAGTGACCAATCAGCAATCAGTCACCAACAAAGCTGAGCGCACATGACTCAAGACTGCTCTCGATGGTTGAGTTCCTCTGGCTTTAAGTAAGTACTACAGGTTGTATAACCTTTGTTAGCAGCAACAACACCATGAAATCATAATCCTTTTTACTTTTCTATCAAAGGCACAAGGCCTGAAACTTGCAGGGAGGGAGGGAGTTGATTGCATTGACCCCAGTGCTCAACAGGTACTTATTTCATTGACCCCGAGAAGATGAAAGGCAAAGTCAACCTTGGGGGAATTTAAACTGAGAACATAAAAATGAATGAAATGCCATTAAGCATTTAGTCCAACATGCTAATGATCATACTGATTTCATTTCTTCAGCAGTGATGAATTCCATTTATCCAGCAAGAAAAGTTATTTAAGATAAACCAGCATCTTACCAAGTAAAAGATTTATCTTCCATCTATTTAATGCTACAAAAATTAGAGATAAGCACCGTTTTTATGGATCCTAATGAATAAGGTCAGGATTAGCAAGTACACTTAGTCTAAGCAGTTTTGCAGAGCCATTCATATACAATTTGCTGGCTCAATAAATACAAGACTCGCATATTCTTACTAAGTATTTATCTTGAGAGCCTAAAAAACCCAGAAATATAGCATTTTCCCACATCCTAGTTATAAACCCCTAACTGTTCAATCCAAATCAATTATATCCTTGTTTTTATTTCTTACTTGATCCATGTACCTCGCATTTTTATGTATTGATTAACCTTAGTAGCTGCTGTAACCTTTATTCTATGTGAACAATGACAAATGATATAAATCTAATTTAAAGTTTCTAACTTCTCAGTAACTATTCCCGATTTCCCTGCAGCTTTAGATGTTGTTTTTACAAGTCTTTCATTAAGACAACGAAGGAGCTTCTATGTGGTTGCTTGATCAACTAGAAATAGCATCCAAATCTCTCTAAACTTGTACTCTACCATTTTAAAAAAAGGACATATTGTGGTTTTGGAGTCTTTGTACAAAAGAAAAAGATGGGATGGTAATGGATGCAATGCCTTTTATCATAGATTTGCTTGATCACAGTTAACTTGGAGCTAACAACAATGTTTTCACAGCTTATTGTTTGATCTCCATAGTAAGTCTCTGAGAGCACATTCAATGTAAACACCCTCTAATACATATCTTACTCAACCTTACATAGTTACACTTTGATGCATTATTTCCTGTCAAGAGCAAGTGTACCCTTATTACTCCCAAATACAGTTCATTCTAAATGTTGCAATTCATCCTGATATACTATCATATTTCAAAATGCTTCATATCTTTCATATATCACAAAGCAGAACACTAGCAAACTATTTACTCTTCCTTGCAATGATATTTTGTCCATCTTTTTGTCTAATTTCTAAACATAAACACAAGTGTTATATAATTTGCTGCCTGAGCAGTGACTTGCAGTCTCTTGATGAGAAAGCCAATAACTTAAAGGTCCTGTTTCTTTTGCCCATATAAGTATCTGCAACCTCAGTAAAGCAGTTTATAACGTACACATCCTAGTTAACCCTTTTGATACTGACCTAAAGTCTGGGACCACCTCATTTGTCTGGTTTGGTTTTGTTGTTTTTTTGCTATACAAAATCTCTTGTTTTAAAGTGTTCAAATTTTAATCACAATCTTTTCCAAATTTTAAGTTATGTTCTAAATACCAAATTAATATTAAAAAAAAATTTATAAACTTTTTACTAAACATGGACTATTTAAAGAATTAACAGAAACACAGTGTATTGCATTAGATATATGGTCATGAAAGTTGGGGAAATTCTCTAATAGTACACTTCATGTTTATTACCATCTGTTTATTTTTCAACCAAGACAACTTGGCAACATAACATTCACTTACAGAGCTCCAGGAACTTATGTTTTAATTCTTTTTAAAAATTGTTTTGTTACAATGACCTAGCCTCAATAGACACGAATGTATCCAGCACTTTCTATCAGCCATTGTAATCCACTGATATCATTACAATAATAATGTTAACCACCTTTGTGATAATTCACACTAAAATCTCATCCAACAGAACCTTCTGCTAGTTTGTTAATACAGATTATCAATTATTAAATAATCTAAAATAATATACAAACAAAAACACTGAATAAAAAAAAAGAAGACAGAAAGATAATATTTCAAGTTTAAGGTTGGCTTCTAATTCTGTTCTATGAATGTGAGAACATTGAGAGACATATTTATGGTAAATATACTCTTGGATGCATCAGGAGATAACTAGACAGTAAATGAAGCCGACATGCTGATAAACACCAACAGATGTTATCAGTCATTCATAAAAGAAGAATATACCTGATGAATCTTTATATCAAGAAAGGGCTATATAAAATCCATTATAAGGCTTCTGGGGTTGTGCAACTGTGAGGCTGTATCTCAGATATCACTCTCAGAACTATTTACTATGCAAAGATAAGAACTATTTAGTATATTAACTGGACATTAGATACCTATCTATAGGAATTGGTAGATATTTAGATGAGTCTAAGACTAAAAATACAAGAGAAAATTGCAGTAAAGAATTAAGTAAACATAATAACTTACAAAGAGTAATATGGAACTACACAATGTTTTTTTTTATAAAGGACTCAAGCAAATAACGTTTTGTAGATAGAACAATGTTTTTAAATGCCAAAAGTTCAGTATTGCCAAGCCTTAATTAATATGAAAATAAAGAGATGGGAAGGTTACTGTGAAATTAATGCAAATATTATCAAAAGTGTTCTAAGTATCAGAAATTCATTTCTACAATGAATAGATTTTATAAAATTGGTGAGCAAGTTAAGAAATGTACTATCGTATAATAGTGAAATATGTGGGAGACTGTAGTAATAGGAGTCTGTAGTAATAGGAGTGGAATGAGTTTGAGTATATAATCTGTTAGTGATGTTAATTTACAGAGATAAATTGTAAGACCAAGTGATTAATTAAGGAATTGATTCATATAGGCAAGAAAGAAGATTTTTACATTTTGGACATATAATATGAAGAATTGATGTATGCTGGTGGAAAGTCTCCCTTGTAGTTCAAGGAAAAACTCAGATGAAAGGGATCAAATCAGAGAATATTGTGAGGATCGATGACTCAGAATCATGTGCTTTAGAAAGCTGATGCTGTATCATAGACCTCTTTAACTTCTCTATGAGTGTCAGAAAATTGACATTAAAACAATACAGATGATGAAAGTCTTGATTAATTTTTTTTTTTCCTTCTAAAATTTCATATTTACTAATTTGTTTCTTTTTCTACAACACAATTTGCATTAGATAAAAGCATCGCAGATTATTCTAAATAAACTATACAAATAATCAATAATAAACTTGATGTAGGTTATTTTAGTGACAAAATAAGCCCAATCACTATAAATGAACAAGCTATACATTAAAAGAAACTGTATATCAAAAAAGAAAACTACCTACATTCTATTGAAGTCCAGAGCCTAGATAGGTGAGGAAGCAATATTAAGTCAGTGGAGAGAATCTTACATATGAAGTGTTGGAGGTTAGGAATTGGTTGGAACACAGGAAATAATTTTGAGAGAGAGAGAGAGAGAGAGATAGAGATAGAGATAGAGATAGAGAGAGAGAGAGACAAAGGTATCATACAAAGCAACTAACTGAGCAAGGAAAGATTTCCTAGATACACAATGTGAATGGAAATACGAGAGAGCTGCTAGCAGTAATGATATGTGGTGTATGTATCTTAACTTCTGTGAAACATTTTAATAAATTCTTATGGCACTCAGAAAAATAGTTAAAGATAAAAGATTCGTACTTCTAATAACCTGTCTGTTGAAATGTTTAACAATTAGCCTTTGAATTCCGGTGGTACAGTTATGACATTTAGAAAATAATCAGTGAGATTTTAAATGTCTGTGAAGAGCAAGTGGTCACTATAGATTTAAAAGGAGACAAGAAACATTAATTTCTATCATACCACAAAGCACAAGAATTATAAAACTTTAAAGCTTCTGTGTACCTGTCAAAACAGATAAGAATGAAAAAAAAGTTGCACGTTAATTTTATTTTCAACTCAAGTGTGCACTAATTTAACCTGCAACAGATTTTATCAGTGTGAACCTAATTCTGTATGTGTGTATGTATAGAATAAAGAGTCACTTCAGATGAATGTCTGTAAGTGATATAGTGTAGGGAGTTATTGAGCAGACAATTGCTACAAGATTCTTGTAGCCTGGAGATCTAGTGTGCTGTGACTAACTTTATACAATGCCAGTAAATTACACATGTGTGTCTGCTTGCTTGCTTACACATGCATAGACACAGACACACAACACATACACACCTTTATTATTATTATTCTAATGAATTCTATTCATGAATGTGACAAATGACTAACTCTGCAATGACCACAAAATTAAGTGCTAAAGATTAAGCTAGAAATCTTGAAACTAGAATCATTACGAACCAATTTCAATTCCAAATCAGTACATCAAAGACTATTGAAAGGAACAACTGAGCTACAAATTAGAACTTTTCTTCATAAAAATGGAAAATACATAAGTCAAAAGAAACTTGACAGTTAGTGGTGTTGATCGCTATAATAATAATTGGAGGACAAATATATATATATATATATATATATATATATATAACAATGCTGATATATGTGTGTGAAACAAAAATGCAAGACAAATCATATAAAAAGAATAATTTCCCATATTTTACAGCAGTTTTATGAAGCTACCACAAAACAACACTTGCTTCCAGTTACATAACATAACAGTGATCATTAAAGATAACATTATGAAAAGATGAAATACAATTTTCTGCATTTAAGAGAAAAATAATAAGATGCTAATGAAACTTTACACTGAATAACAAAGAATATACACAACTCATCTCTTGTCTATTTTCTTTTTAGACAACTGAATTGATACATCAAGGGAATTAAGTTTTCTAACAATGCTGTTTACATTGTAATTTTTTTTTATAGAATTCAAGCCTTGTTATTTGTTTAAGTTATTTCAGAATAATTGTTAAGATTTTAAGTTGTTTTCATACAGCTGTTGAAAAATAAATCATTTGGTATTTTATTTTTAAATGCTTAAGAGTGTGTAGGGGGAAAGAAAAGAAAACCGATTTAAAATTGAAAATGACAGCAAATAACTGAGAATGAATGAAAGGAGAGATGAGGTAAAACAAAAACAAAGAAATTAATATCTCATATGACTGGTAACAAAAACTGGGTAAACTCTATATAATAGCCATGTAGCAAATAGAGTAGTAAAATACAATCCATTTGTCAACAGGTAAGAGTAAAATGAGAAAAGCTTAGAGAAAAACAAGGTTAAAAAATGGGGGAAAAGAAAGGTGATAACATTGCTGCATAGTATTGATTCTGTCAACAATATTGATTTTCCTTTTCTGAGCTTGGTAATAATTAACTCAAATAACAATGTGAGAGAGAGAGAGAGGAAGCAGGGAAGGGTCCATTGAATTTCTGTTTGCTTCCCAACCCCAGTGTCCAGTTT
Source organism: Octopus rubescens (assembly GCA_027564515.1). Taxonomy (NCBI): domain Eukaryota; kingdom Metazoa; phylum Mollusca; class Cephalopoda; order Octopoda; family Octopodidae; genus Octopus; species Octopus rubescens. The sequence continues at coordinate 72,617,356 of JAOPUL010005855.1, read as the reverse complement.
CACATGCACCTGTATTTTTATCCATGTTCATTCAAGTTCATTTTTGTCTCATTTACAAATTCAGTTTAGTCATTGTTTCTGTTATTATATAATGAAGTTTCACATTTTATATAGGAAAAATGTGTGTGAGTATGTGCAAGCAAATGTAGATTGAGCATATTTCTGATGTACAAGATATATGAAGGCATAAGTGAATGTTTGTGTATGCATATGTGTGTGTGTGTGTGTGTGTGTGTGTGTGTGTGTGTGTGTGTGTGTGTGTGTGTGTGTGTGTGT
>JAOPUL010005855.1:72533557-72546450 GCA_027564515.1 Octopus rubescens | reverse complement strand
AAAGTGACTTAAAATTCAGGTTCATTTTCAAACCCCAAAACAACTTTTCCTATATATATATATATATATATATACACACACACACACATTTCTGTGCTGATATAGGTTTACAGTTTCATCATCATCATCATCCCCCTTTAACGCCAGTTTTCCATGCTGGTATGAGTTGGACGGTTTGACCAGAGCTAGCAAGTTGGAGGGCTGTACACGGCCCTAAAGTATAAATTTCAAAAGATGATTGATAAGTGTCAGTCCTAATAGCAGCAAGGGGGGAGAGAGAGAGAGAGAGAGAGAGAGAGAGAGAGAGAGAGAGAGAGAGAGAGAGAAAGAAAGAGAGAGGGGGTTCTTTATTTTCAATGGTAGGTTGACTAACATAAAAACTGATTATTTAAGAATATTGTAGAGTCATTACTGTATGGGTCATGAATGTAGCAATATATCAATCCAGTTACCATGCAACACATCTATATCAATAAAAATCAATAATTAAACAAAGAAAGCACAAACACATCACTTCAAAAACAGAACTTTGATCAATAATCAATAAAACTCTTAGATAATGTGCTGCTGTACTTTTTTTTTAATATATGGGAATCTTTTGTGAGCCTGTTTTATGATGTTCCCATGATGTGTAACAGAATTAAATTGTATTCAGGATTATTCCATCTAATTTAGTGTCACCATAGATTGAACATTAACACAAAACTTTTACTTGAAAAAAAAAAAAAAAAAAAAATCTATTTTGCACTACGATGTCTTTATTATAAATCTGAAATATATTTTTAAAATAGAGGAAAAGGTTGCATATTGCTCATATTATTAGGTCTCTCTAGTGATAAAGTGTTTTACATTTTTGTTGATTCATGAATCAAACAGACCTAAGAATGTATACAGTTCAGAAAGATACACTAAAATCCACATATTTTCTATCATGTGATTATAAAAAATATTGCCTTCACAGTATATGAAATATATCTTTATATTGTTGCTTTTTAGGCAAAATAATCTAATTGCAAACATACCATCCTTTCAACATTTTCTTTACACTTTTAAAACTGTAGCTGTGATTGTTCAGGCTTCTACTTGTTAACTATTATATTCTTAAGACAAAACATAGTAATTCAGCAGCTGACTGTCAGCTAAAAAGATTGACAAATATCTGTAAAACCCTCTAGAGGCCCATGAGGGCTGTTACTAGCTAGCTCTAGTAGTATGGCATTAAGCAGATGAGATACAGTTTCACTGGATATGACAATGTATTTTGGGTAAATTCTACCAACTTCTAACAGAATTAATCTTTCAACCCAAAGGAGCCTCAATGTGACTGCTTGACCTGCTTAGAATAGCAGTCAGATTTTGACCACTCCTTAGCATCTAAGAAAATGTAAATAATGTAGTCTTAGATATACAAAAATACAGGATGGAAGAAGACCATTAATCACAAATCTACTTTATCAGAGATGATTTGAGGATCAAACAACAAAACATTGCACAGGATTTTAATTCAAGGCCAATGAGTTCAGTCACTATTTTTATTTCTCCCTCTACAGAATTTCTGGACAATTATATATATTATAAAGATGAATACCAGGACATGTGAAGATGTGAGGCTTAATAGGGTGTTTGACTCATGATTATAAGGTTGGAGTTTCAATTCTTGGACCATACAGTACATTGTATACCTAAGCAAGGACTTAATTCCTGTTCACCAGTCTGTTCAGCTGTAACAAGTACAAGTCGGGTATTGGTGCAGCCTTCTGTCCCTCCAGCTGTCACATGCTGGATGTTCTGTTGAGTCAAGGGTGAAAAAGTTGAGAGAGCATCTTTGTCTGTTTATAGCTGCATAGCTACTTAAACCAATTAGCGAAAGCAGAGTGAATGTTACCGAACCATACTCACAAGTGACAGCTAGCTTTACTTGTACCAGATCAAATTTAAATGAAGTAGATATGAGTAAATGACCACTTCTTATCTGCAGGTAGATTATAAACAAAATTTTAACTTTAGGTTTTATCTTTCACTGTATGAAATCATTGTTTGTAACCAAACATCTTTTATAGCTTAATGAGAATTATATCAGGTAGCTAGAAGGGAAGTTAAGCAACTGATTTATTTAGCAAAGGGAGAAATAGAAAGGAAGAAGTCTGCCAATGTTTTACAGTGTGAGGATGAGATATGTGAGGTGTACTGGATTGCAAGACAGTGTATCAGAGAGAATTGAGATGTTGTAGGAGACAAGTGTGTATGGATGGATAATGCTGTGCATGCAAGTGCTACTATGAAAGGTTATTAAATGTGGAAAATACATCAGAGAGAAAGAACTTTCCCAACATGGACCCAACAGAGGAACCAGATATTCTAATTGACAGCAGTTTAATAAACAAGGCAATTAAGGATATGAAGGCAGGAAAAGCCCCTTGTCCATCAAGAATCACCACAGAAATGCCTAAAATATCTGGTGGTGTAGGATATAGCCTAGTTACCTGCATAGTCAATCAGGTTATATCAGAAGAGGTCATATCCAATGACTGGTGAAGCAACATTATGGTCAACTGTTACAAAGGTAAAGGAGATACCTTAGAGAGAAATAATTACAGTGGTATCAAATTGCTGGACCAGGTCATAAGGATTGTTCAATGTGCAAGAGTTCACCAGAGCTTAGTTCTCAGTCCCCTCCTAGTCATAATAGTACTCCAAGATAAAATAGAGGAGTTTAAGACCAGGTGCCCATAGGAACTCCTTTATGGAGATGATTCTGTAGTAGAAAAAAAAAAAAGAAATTTCAAGTGAGGAAGCAAAACCTAGAATGAAAGGGCTTTAAAGTTAACTTAGCAAAGATAAAAGCTGGAAAACAGACAGGACACTACTCCCATCAGGAAAATGGCCCTGCTCGATGTGTAGAAAAGGCATTGGTAGAAATTTCGTAGGGTGTATCCAGTGCAAACTATGGATACCTAAGAGGTGCAGTGGAATCACAGGAAGCTTATCGAAGAGAGTAGACTTTGTGGCTGATGTACAAGAGCAATAGACACTACAGCAAAACACCTGTCCCTATCACTTTATCATTCTCTTGCCTCTCAACACCTGGCATAAGCCACCTCCCTCAATACTACACTGCTCTCAATCAAGAAGTCTTGTCTTATGAGCTACCTGATGACTTCACTAATGCCAGTGATACGAAAAAGCACCCAGTACACTTTATGAAGTGGTTGGCATTAGGAAGGGCATCTAATTGTAGAAACCATTCCAAAACAGACATTGAAGCTTGATGAAGTCCTCTGACATGTTGGGTCATGTCAAACTGACCAACCCATGCCAGCATGAAATAGGGATGCTAAATGGTGACAATGATGTAATTAGGAAAGAGAAATGAAAGCAAACTATGAGAAATAAATTCTTAATATTAAAAGACTCATGTGTTGTGATCTGAAATACAGTATCCAATTTAGCAACACTCAATTTGTATTTATAATAGTATCCTACATCTGTACCTTTACCTAGAATACTATATTTATTCTTTAACCATATCTCTATTTCCTTAATATAAAGAACAAAAAATCCAGATACAGCTTACACATTTGTTTTTCATTTAGAAGAGTACTAATCAAAACAATAAGTGTATTGAACAATGCTGATAGATTTTCATGAAAACTTTGCAAATATAAGATTAACTAAAATTTGTAAAACAGTTCATACAAACAAATCTCAACTTAAATTTTAGGGATCAAACTAAATTTAATTTAGTTTGTGCCACAGCTAATAGGATTGCAGATAATCATAGAAGTATTGTAATATGCATAAATAAAAGACTTTCCTCTCATTTCGTAAAAGAACCATTACAAAGGGAAAACTTAATTGAATAACAGTAGTGGTGATGAAAACAGAACATAAATACTAAATGGCTTACAAACTAATATACTTGAGTGTACTTAATGACCACTAGTTTTCCTTATCAATATCAAAGAGAATACAAACAGCATAGATTGTATATAATCATCTTTTAAAGTTCACCAAAAATGTTAAGTTCTGATCCTAATAAATATAATTACCAAACTATATCAGTTTTATATGCAAGTACATGTTCTGTACTTCAGTACTAACCCAACTGATTGTTGCTGTTTATCCACAAGTTAAACCTGATAAAGCAAACTTATGTTCAATGCAAAGACCATTTTTTTTATATATACAGATCTATGCTTCCTTTTTTACACGACAGTAGGCTGTGGTTTGAGAAAGATTTGACTGCTATTTCTAGCAGATTGAGCAACTACAGAAAGGCTTCCCTCAGTCTTTGGTTCCTTGACTACAACAGTTCCCTATAAGCACTATCCACACATATGCTATTCTTCATCCCTAAAACATGAAGTAAGCAATTTGCACAATTCTTATTTCCAGAACTGGATTTTTCTGGAACTCTTTCCTCTCCAATTATTAATTTCTAACAGTTCAAACTGAACAGAAATCACATTAAACATTACTTTGTTATCCCAATCCTCAAGTCTGAGAGGTTAGGAAAAACTATAGAAACAATTCTATATCATCATATTAATGAATAAAAAATATCAATTTCACCTTTGAGATGTGATAAAAGCTCTTATGCAAATGGAAATGCAGTATCATTGATCTTTTAAAAATTTTATTTTTTGTGACCCCAATTATACACTTTGATATATATATTTAAAAAAAAGAAGAAATTTTTAATTAATAAAATGTTGTTCTGTTATCTGAAATATATTTCCTGGTTAAATATAAAATAAATTGTGACACAGAGCTTTTAGATATATATTCAATATTCTTTATGTCATAGAACTAAATAATGGCACATGTTTTTGTTTTTTTATGTATTAACTTTGAATTATGCAAGACCTCTGACAAACATCTGCTTTTATGTGTGCAAACAATAAATAATTTTCCTCTCTTTACCTGGCCAATAATTGATATAGCATGGAGTGGCAAGTGACGTAGCACAAGAATTAATATTTCAAGTGTGCACAGTCCCCAAGACAGTTTCATTTCCTACTGAAAGCATTTCATTTCACTTACACTGCTAATGCCCTAGTAAACAATGGTACATGTTTCTCAGACTTTGAGAGCATCGTGAGAGCAAGCCGTTAGCCCCAACTTTATTATTTTTCATGCAGAAGGCATCCCTAGGTATTTTCCTTCACTCAGCCTGTTCCAAGTTATAATGCTACTCAGTGCTTGTTCACAAAAGTCCTATACACTTCTCCAATCATCTAAGATCTGCAGTAATGGTTAGACTATGCTTCACTGATGAAGTCTAACAAGACTGGAACATGTAGAGAGTTGTTACTCTATTGCCAAAGATCAAACTCAACTCCACTTCATTCTATTCTAAATTTAAATTCCAAGGGTTGTCTTCCTTGCCAAGATCTTCTCAGTATGGGTGTAATTTAAATGAACTAAAATTTCTTGACTCACTACTTTAAGTATGTTAGCACCCACTGTACTAATTGCTTTTCATGTAGCAGGTACCCCTGGATATTTTCCCCTCAATCATTCTTTCTGGTTTCATGATATTAAACATGAGAGATAAATCTAACTTTGGATACAATGTCTTAACATTCTCAAATGATTTGACAACTGTTTCTCAAAGGTAAGTATGAGTGTTACATAATCACTTTCAATATAAGCTGAGAAATCAATATTGAATGGAGTAAAGATAGTTGAGATAAGCTTCATTGCATATAGTACTACACTTTTCCATGATCAAATCTAACCAGAGTTGATTTGTTTTTGTCTCTCCAAAAATCGATAAATATGGGTAATATATGCTAGAGTTTATTTTATAAAAATCAGCATTAACAAAAGAAATCTATATTATATAGAAACACAAAACCCGTGTTCAGAATGTACACTAAATTAAAATATTTATCAATTTAGAATCAATTTAATATTTAAGTTTACAAAACGATATGGAATGCAGAATCAGTAGAATGCAAACAAGAATTTAGTTATGTCCTTTTGCATTTTGAGTTCAAATCCTACAAGTCAACTTTGACTTTCATCTTTTTGAAGTTCATAAAATTAGTACCAGACAGGTACAAGCATCTATTTAATTACTGTGCCCTTCCTGCAAATTTGTAGCCTTGGGTTAATGTGAGAAATTAAAGGTTTTTACATTCTGGATGTGGCTTACTGAGCCTGCTAAGTTGCAACTACCAATTTAGCAGTTTATTTTGTGTGTAAGCCGTAACTTTTCTCAAAAAGAGGTTTTGTTTAACAAAAGCAAAATAAGTTATATTAAGGAAAATTGTTTTCAATTTCTAGAAAGAAAATACATTCATGATGGTAACAATGAACCCTTTTCAGTTTCTGATTAGTGCTCTTAATGACTAATATCATGTTACATTAAAAAGTTTTAGCAGTTACTTCATTCACAAAACAACAATTATACACATTTCTCTTTTTCATAAAAAGAATGCAGTTAACCTTGGCTAGAGGCAGTTAAAAACTTCTACATTCATTGATTTCTAGATAAGAGTTAACAAGTGGATGCTTTCCTATCATCATTAAATTCTGGCCCTCAAGCCAAATATTCTATTAGTATGTAATTTACAGATCCCATAAATACAAGGTTATCGTGATATTAATTGTAAAGTTCTAAACCTATTGCCATAAAGTATTTAATGTAGAGTTTTGCTACTATGCCATTTCTACAATTTATGTAGCTTCAATAAGCAACACACAGAGCACATTCTTTGTCAGATACTACCCTGGCTGATTTTGGAATCAAAGTAGAACAGATTTTCATGCCAGAATAAAAATCATGAACTAATGCAAAAAATATAAAAAGCAATGATAGTGTAGTTAACAGATAGTGTGAGAACAACTGCTCTATATAATGAATAAGTTATCTGAGAAAATATTTAACATAAAGAACAATTGTAAAGCCATTCATTATCCAATCCAATTGAAATAATTTCTCTCACACACATATATAGGAAGGGAAGTGGGCTATGAATCAGAATTTTATCCCATCTAGCATTTGAAGATTTATTCAAAGTCACAAGCAAACTCCTATCAGTGATTATCAGCTGATTATGTGCCACAATGAAGATTGCATCAAGGATATTTATGTAAAATATATTATATCATCAATTTTGCAGATATATTCCATTCTATACTGGGCACGAAGGCCTGAAATTTTGGGGGGAGGGGAGTGGTCGATTTTATCGACCCCAGTTTGTAACTGGTACTCACTTTATCGACTCCGGAAGGATGAAAGGCAAAGTCAACCTCGACGGCATTTGAACTCAGAGCGTAAAGACGGAAAAATTGCCGCTAAGCATTTCTCCCGGTGCGATAACGACTGCCAGCTCGCCGCCTTAATTTTTGCAGATATATTACAAGTCAATGCTAGCAACGTGTTGAAAGTTTTAATATTGAAACAGATGCAAACAATATTAAAAACAAACCATGCTCACATTTGGAGTCATACACACAGGTTAATTGCTTCAAAATCTACAAGTTCTATATCACAGTTAAGATTCCACATTTTGACTTAACATTAGTGGATATGTTAAACCTTCTTTAATGATACCTTACAGTGGAGATCAACCAATTTGCTGAAGTAATCATAATATATGTTTTTCAGTAGTTTACAATCCATGAATTAAACAATTTACTATTAAAACTTGGATAATTCATTGAATGTGTGTGTATGTATTTAAATATAAATAACTTCAGCAGCCAACTCCCACATTTCAGGATACACTTCACCCACTCATACAAAACACAAACAATTAATTAAACCAGTCATTTTTTATGCTAGTCCATTTAGACATATACAATCTCAATAGTACATATACTTTATTTATTATTAATGGAATTTTAATTATATTTCCCCTACTTGAATTTTATAATCATAATTCCTTCTCTCTACACACATATCTCTGAAAAGAGATCTGAAAAATTCCAATGAACATTGACTATACAAATTACACTTACATTAACTCTAATTACAGCATCAAATTAATGATTTCTTCTTCACCTTGACTTTTACATTAATTTTTTTTTTAATAAATAAAATAAAAACCAACAAGTAAAATGTCCATTATGCTTTTGAGAATAGAATTTTAATATCATGGTTCAGATTACCATTTGAATTAAATTCTCAATAATGTAAGCAAAAATTTTAAAATAAAACATGAAGTTAAAATGTGAACACTAAGACACTAACTATTCTGATTTTAAAATGACAACATTTGAAATAGATTTCCATGTTAAAATTTAGAAAGCATGGGAATTTTATTTGAATGTACATATGTGTGTACACATGTGTATGAATGGGAGGGGGGAACATATTGCAAATTAGGAATAGAAACATTTTAGCACAAAAGTTCATTGAACTGAATTATGAGGGGAGGGGAAAATCTAAAAGTGACATTAAATAGTTATTCCTATTTCATCTCTCTTTGAAACAGAATATGAAACACAAGAAACAAACTCTTCATCAAGGTCAGTATCAAATTAAAAACAAGTGCAAATATTAATTTCAAATTTTGGCACAAGGCCAGCAATTTGGGAGGAGGGGTAAGTCAATTACATCATCTCCAGTGCTCAACCGGTACTTGTTTTATCGACCCTGAAAGGATGAAAGGCTAAGTTGACCTCAGTGTGCTAACGATTCTTCTAGCATGCTGCCTAAACAAGGGCAAATATTAATTGGAGATCAATAATAGCAACGAATATTGTACCAATTGGAAATACAGAAATGCAATTAGGGTTAGACAACATTATTAGGTTGTAATTCAATTTTCTGCTTCAGAAACTGTATAGGGAAACATTAAGATCTGCTTATTTCCAGCAAGAGAAAAACTATGATTAATTTTATCGGATAAAATAAAAAAATAAAAGAGAAAATGTAAACTAAAACCATGTAACAACTAAATCAAGATTATTTTCAAATTTCAAGAAAGCAATTGCTAAGTAAAAATTGCAGGTGTTTGAGCCATACCAAGGTAGGTTAATAGTTCATATTACAGTACTGGCACACAACTGTGTCCTGGTAAGCACATTTAGCTTCATTCAACTACAGTTATCATCTATGCAGAGTGGGTATATACTATTGAAGAGTGTTTTGTTAGCTTTGTGTTAAAAATTGAACTCTAGAATAATTTACAATATACTACAATGAAATTAAATGATAGAAAAACAACCAAACAGATGTATTCAGACATTGTAAATAGTATTTTGTGATGTAAATAAAATATTTTACTCTAACTGAAACCAATGCTACTTTGCATACAAATACATTTCCTGACAACAGGAATAATATCCAGCTCATCATCATCAACATTTAAAGTCCATTTTCCATGCTGACATAGTTTGGATGGCTTGACAGGAACTGGCATGGTCAGGGGCCACACCAGATTCCATCATCTGTTTTGGCTTGGTTTCTATGGCTGGATGCCCTTCCTAACGCTAACAAAAGATAATTTTTATACGCCTATTTTATTAAAAGATATAATGCAAAAATTGACAAAATTTAAGCATTTTTTTGTCCAGATCCATTTGGTGTCTGCTTACAGTCCACTGCATCCTATAGTTGATCATTTATGACATATAAAAACATAGATATACATAGGCACCCGAGTTTAGAGCCCTGGTGACAACGTAAAAAGAGCATGCACCAAGCTGAGCAGAAGCAGCCTGCTTCGAGAGTCCTGTGGCAACGCCATGTTAACCTCCCACATTGAGATCCCTGGTGCCACATAAAAAGCACCTGCGTCATGTCCTGTGACAGTGCCACATTGAGTATCTGTGATGAGATTCCTGTGCAAAAAGCACCAGAGTCGAGAGTCTTGGTTCCACATAAAAGGCACCCCCACGTCAAGAGCACTTGTGCCATGTAAAAAGCCCCTGCATCGAGAGCCCTGGTCATGTGTAAAAAGTACTCACGTCAAGTCCTGTGAAGGTGCCACGTTAAGAGCCCTGTCCCGGGGCCATATAAACCACTTGCGTCAAGAGTCCTGCCATGTTAAAAGCACACATGCTGCAATTCTTGTGTCAGTGTCATGTAAAAAGTACAGCACCGAGAGTCCTGTGCCAGTGAAATGTTAAAGCACCCAGTACACACTATAAAGTGGTTGGTGTTAGGAAGGGCATCATCCAGCTGAAGAAACCAAGACAAATCAGACTGGAACAGCCCTCCGGCTTGCCAGCTCCAGTCAAACCATCCAACCCATGCCAGCATGGAAAACGGACGTTAAAGGAGGGGGAGGATGATATGCAAATATCAATACCACATACTTACCATACACGTTTCATTTATGTGCTTCTTAGCTGCAGGATAGTGCCAGAGGAGATGTTCCTTAAGACACTGAGTGTTTTTCAACACTGAATAACCTCAAACCAAGCAAGTAAAAATTGCAGGTGTTTGAGCCATATCAAGGTGGGTTAACAGTTCACATTACGATACTGGCAGGCAACTGTGACCTGGTAAACACATTTAGGTAGAGGTATTCAGTGTTTTTTAACACTTGGCATCTTAAAGAGACATTTCTCCTGGCCTTATCCAGCATCTAAGGAGCGCATAAACAAAACACATACAGTAAGCATGTGGTATCAATAATATTTGCATTATAAGCACTGCTTATAGTACATATTTAACACACATATTTAACATCCATGTTCCATGCTGGCATCGGTTGCACGGTTGGACAGGATCTGATGTGTCCAAGAACAGTATGGTGCTCTAGTGTCTGCTTTAGCATAGGTTCTATGCCCTTCCTAACACCAACCCCTTTACAGTGTGTACTAGGTGCTTATTTCATGCCATCAGCATTTATGAGCTTACCATACAGCTTGCAAGACTACAAACCTGAGGGAGGGGTGGCTTTATGGTTGGAGATGAGGGGGTTATAAAGTCTTGAGTGGGGTGGGACAGAGCAAATTCTTGTAGAGGTGCTACATAGCTACTCACATTTAGAAGAGAGGATGAGAATGATCCATAGAAGCTTTTCACATACAAACACACATTTATATAAATATGCACACATATAATCCAGAGAGAATATTTTAGTTAATGATGTATTTGCTGCAGAAAGTGAAAATGAATAGAAAAAGATGTGTAACTACTTTTGCATACAGCTGGCTGGATATTAAAAAGAAAAAAAAAAGGTATAAAACATTTCCCACATAAGTTAAATTTTTCACATGAAGAGAGATGGTGAAAAGAATGTTTAACAATTGAAGAATAGGGAAGTAATATACAGGAACTTCAAAAAGTTACATGATAAAAACTGACTGCTGCCAATAAATCAACAATAGCAGCTGTTTGACATATCTGATGGAATAGTGAAATTTCTAATTGTAAAGAACAAAGGCTTATGATGAAAACCAGGTATTCAATTTTGTTTTATGTTCTTTTTCAAATTACCAATATATAAAGATGTAAATATCTTTAGTAATATTATCATTGTAACCCATTCAAACTTGAGCCACTGAAAATTTTATTACACATTAACAAAATAAGTTACTGCCATCAATGTTGATTCAAATGATTACCAAACAGTTATGTTTCAAGCTTGTATTACTGAGTGAGTCTTTCCTTTCTGATTCAGGAAATAAGGTGAATACTTTGCTGATGAGGTCATAATAAAACTGGAATTTGCCCAAATTTGTCTCCCTGCTTTCTGAAAATAATAAAAATAGTATTTGTCTTTGACTAATACTATTTTTCCTTTACTACATAATTTTTTCTAACTCATTTTTTAGTGCAAACTACACTAAATTTAATAAAAGTTATATAAACCTACTTCTAAGATCTTTTGTATTAGAGACTCTCCATATCACAGAAAATTGTAAATAGAGAGAATTGCTTCCCAAAATCCCTTTATATGATGCAACATAAAAAACGGGATCTAGCAAGTTTAAAAGAAAGAATTTACTCAATAATTTAAATTAACACCAAATTTAAAGGAGATAATACAGCAAGTAATTAAAAATATGTTGCAACATTACAATAACTAAAGATGTTAAGTTCATTTCAGAAGACAATAAACAAGGGTTACAGATGATAGTTAAACTATAAAATTTATATACATGGAAAATGTAATGAAAATTGAAATACAAAATATAAAGTATTTTTGTTACAACTATTGGTGTTATATTAGAATATTTTAATATTTATATTTACATTTATCAGTTTAATACCAGTTTTCTTCTATGATGAAATTTAAAATAACTTGCACAATTTTACATGTATTAATTTGTACATGCTAAATATGTTTTCATTATTTTCTTCATTTTATTTCTATCACTTCTGATGACAGAAAACAATTACTGAGAAACGCAATATTCACAAGTGAGGAAGAATTGAGAAAGGGAAACAAAAAAGAGAGAGAGAGAGAGAGAGAGATAGAGACAGACAGACAGAGAGAGACAGAGAGAGAGAGAGAGAGAGAGAGAGAGAGAGAGAGAGTTTCCTAAATCCAGTATTACATATTCTAAAATTACAAAAAGAAAAAAAGATAACAAATCCAACAAAAGAGAGGAGGGAAAAGCCCAAAAATAAAATAAAAGAAAATGTTCTATAAAAATTTGAATGAATGTTTCAGCAATTTAAAAACTCATAAGTACTGACCTAAGTACATTCAACACTATGAGATGTACTAGTAGAAGTAGCAGACTCTTGAATAGCATAAGTGTTCAGATACAACACATTTTTATTGGCTAAACATTGTTCTGTAAATACAGCTACTGTGAGAAAATAAATGAGAACCACCTTTATATATATATTTCTTCTTTCTCTTTCCAACGAAGAGCCATGCTCGGAATGTAAACTTACTTTTTTTTACATCTTCACTGAGCGTGAATCCAATACATTCTTCTATATGTACGTCCTCTTCACTTGTTTTTTTTTTGTA
>JAOPUL010005855.1:72390351-72397851 GCA_027564515.1 Octopus rubescens | reverse complement strand
GAACAAGAAAGAAAGGTAGAAAGAAAGACAAAGTATTTTCTAAAATTAAAAATAATTTTTCTGAAGAAAGCTATACACTTGCTGACCTGGAATATCTAAAGTAATTTTTTTTCTTTTCAAAAGATGAAGTAATATAAATTGTTTTTCAGTTTTCAAGATTGATCAACTGCCATAGGCAAAAGAATAAAATGTTTTACTAGTCAATGAGAAAGACTCATTGGAGTTGCAGGAAATAGCTACCAAATCCTCCCTCATATCACACCTTAAGTGCCTTAAAAGAAAATAACCCAGGAGTTTGGAAAAACACTGGTCATGGAGGGAACATATTTGAATGAACATGGGTCTGCTTGATTAGGGCTGACCTGAAGTTAAACAACAACAACAATAACTAAGTTCTTTAAGAGTCAACAAGGAACTCTTTAGTGGAATGATAGAATCGGTAGGGCCTCAGACACATATTCATTGTGAGAGGGATATCTTTTTTATGACTTGAGTTCAAATTTTACTTAATTTTACTTTGCTTTTCATCCCCTTAAAACTAAATAAGGTGGAAAATCAGCAGAATCATTGAACTGTCAGACAAAATGCTGTTTGTGGTATTTGTTCTTATTCTTTATGTTCTGAGTTCAAATCCTGCTGTGATCAACTTTGCCTTTCATTCTTCCAGGTTAATATAATAAACGACTACTTCAGAGTGGTGGATTGATTAGCAGAATTGTTAGAACATTAAGTACAGTGGTTTGTGGTATTTGTTCTGGCTCTTTGTGATCTGGCAGTTGTGATGGATTTATTTGAATCTAGCTGACAAGAAGGTACCTTGGAATATATATAAAGTACCAGAAGGGAAGCAACAAGAAATTGTTTTTTTTATTCTCACATGAAAATTCCATATCAAGTACATAGCACTTGTCAAAGAAGTCAGCAGAGGTTGTTCATTGAACTGATGGCATAGAAATAACACTCAATAAAATAAATATCAATTATGAACTGCTGTTAATACAATCTTCTGTAGAGATTTGAGACCTTGTACTAATGTAGAATGTTATTATAATTGTTTTATTTTTAACAATGGTGAAATGTTGGCAGAAAAAGTAGAACATTGGACTAAATGCTTTGCAGGATTTAGTTTCATTCCTTCATTTCATTCGAAATCTATTAAAGTATGAGGGTCAAATTGATTGCTTAAACTCTCTCACGTTATCAAATTTTACCATCTACCTAGTTAAAACAAATTATTATTATTGGTAGAGTGTTTGACAAAATACTTGCAGTATTTAGTTATGGCTGTTTACATTCTGAGTTCAAATCCTACCAGGTTTTCTTTGCTTTTCATTCTTTCAAGGTCGATAAAATAAAGTTCTAGTCAAGGATTGGGGTTAATTTAACCCTTCCTCTTTTACCTATATGAGACAATTATTATTTATGAGTAAGTGGATCGGCAAAATTGTTAGAATATTAGACAAAATGCTTTGTGGTATTTAGTTGCCCAACACTGTTCTGAGTTCAAATACCTCTGAGATTGACTTTGCTTTACAAAGTGGTGGTGGTGGTGGTGCGTGTTGATGGTGATGGTAGCATCAATGATGAAGGTTGTGATAATCATATCAGTGGTGGTGGTGGTGGAAATAGTCGTAATTGTGGAGGTAGGATTAGTTACATTCGTGGTGATGGTGTGGTAATAGTCACAGTGGTGGTGATTGTAATAGCAGTAAGGATGCCTCTGATAGTTTTGGTGGTGGTGGTAGTGGTGAAGGTATAGAGGAATCATGGATGTTTTTGGTGGTCCTTGATATAATAAAATGATTGAAAAAAAACCCCAAAAAACTGTTGTATAATGAAAGTAACAAGAACTGAAACAAATAACAACAATTGGGACAATATGAATAGTTAATTGGTTTAAAATAATAATAAAAAAAAAAATAAAGATAGAGATGGGGTGAGAGGGCAGGGGTAAAGATAGGGTGAATTTGTATGATAAAGAGAGCTTGTACAACAGTAACAACAATAACAGTAGCAACAATTGTTAATGTAATAATTTTTTTTTTATATTTAAAAAAAAATATTTAAAAAAATGAAAGTGAGAGAAAGAAAGAGAGGGGTATATTTTTATATGATAATAGGAATTAATGTAACAATGACAACAACAATAACAACTATAATAATAACAACAAAAATAACAACTACCAGTAACACAATTGGTAATGTAATGAATAATAAATTAGTTTGAAATAAAAAAAAGAAAGAAAGAAAAGGGAAAGAGAGAGAGAGAGAGAGAGAGAGAGAGAGAGAGAGAGAGAGTAATGAGTGGGTTGATGGCAGGGTATTTGTATCATAATAGAAATTAATGCAACAACTACAATAATGACTACAGCAACAACAGTTGCTAACATATGAATGGTAAATTGGTTTGTAAAACAATAAAAGACAGAGAAAGAAAGAAAGAAAAGAAGAAAGAGGAAGGGAGAGAGAAATAGAGTGAGAAAGACAAACAGATAGAGGGAAGAGAAAATGTACTTATATTGTTTCATACCAGGTCAGACCAATGTACCAGCATTCCAGCAATGACCATCATATCGCTATCAGGAATTACTACATAGGCCAATATGTATACATTCTTCTTTCAAGACTGTAGGGTGTGATTTTAGGAAAAATCTGTTTACTATTTCAAGAGGTTCCTATCATTGACTCCATGTAATTATATGGTAATAGTAGCAGCCATACCTGATGTTGCCCAGGTTTATAAATACCTAAATTAGATATAAATAATATGAGCTCACTATATTTTTGATGCATTGCTTTTGACAGATACTGAAAATCTTGGAGATGATTTAAGTTGAGCTTCATAAAAAAATACACAAAAAATATAAACAAATATATAATCTAAAATAACATTTTATTCAGAATTTATTTTCCAGAAATCATGCTTTTATTTCCAAAATACTCAACTATTCTTATATTATAAAAGAGAAGCTGATCTCCATCTGACTCCATAACAACATCTATTTAGAGAGAGGAAAGAAGGGGAAGAGAAAAAGTTGTTGAGAGAGAAATACAGCGAGAGAGAGTGCATGAAAGATAGATAAATAGGTAGTGTTGTCACCTTAGTAACTAACAAATTTTGATTAAAAGCGCAAGAATTTTAAGTGCAAGTCTGTCAACACAACACAATGCAGACTTTAAAAAAAGGACTATATGTTTATATATAATGCATATAGTTATATTTTTGAAACACAGACTTTAAAAAAAGACTTTCAATTTGAACAATTTATGAAGGTACATGATTAACAAGTATTTTTACTGGCACCATAGCAATGAGTAACAACCTAGTTTATATAATTATTCTAAATGAATTATTTTTGTAATCAGTAACGATTTCCGATGTATGTTTACAGTGCCTGGGAGTATTTAGTATTTTTAGTTTTTTTTTTCTATCTGGAGCTAAAAAGAAGAAAAATTCAGAAAAAATCCCATAGCTTATGACCTGTTCTTTAAAAAGGTGTACTTCAATGCAACTTTCAGATACAAAGGTGGCCTACAGCTTGGAACATAAGATACATTCATTCACTTTTACGTATCAAAATAAGGCCATAAAATTGTAGAAGGAGGGTGTAAGATCAAATGAATAAACTTTTGTATATCATTTACTATTTCTTTTTATTGATTCAAATTGAATTGGCAGGGATTGAACTCCAAACATTTAAAAAAAATAAATTAGTCAGGGGACAAGAGGTGCAGTTCCCATGACATTTGCTGGTGAGATTGATAGGGCTGAGCCCTAATCTGAACTTCAACTTGGTCAATGTCTGCAGAAATAACATGGTGAGGGACAGGATTGTTTATAATCGATTGAAGTCCACCAAAGGCACCCCAAAAGCCATTTGTTGTAGTTTAGCACCAGAAAAGCTCTGATTCAGTTAGATCAGTGTTTCTTTACCATTTTTTTTATCTATGGACCCCTTTGATTCCTATTTTACTCGGATGTACTCCCATAGCCATTTGATGTTTAAAAGATCATAATATATTTTTATAATTAAATATTATAAGGAATTGTATAAAAAAAAATTCTAAAAATATTTTGTGTATTGTAGAAGTATAACCAATTTATTGCAGATACATTTTAACAACAAAATCTTATATGAATCCCGGTTGAGAACCACTGAGTTAGATCTATAATCAACAGTTTTTCATTGTGACCATTCCATCCTTTTGTATATCTATGACCACATTGTCTGTTCATTATATGATAATGTATGAAGGAAGGTTGTGAATTGGCAGAGGTGTTGGAGTATTGGATAAAATACTTTGTGACTTTTATCCCAGCTGTTTGTACTCTGAGTACAAATCCTGCTGAGGTTAACTTTGCTTTTTATGTTTCTGAATAAAATACCAGACGAGAGTGGTGTATTAACAGAATTGTTATAATGAGGGATCAGATGCCTTGTGGTGTCTGTTCTAGCTCATCATTTTCTGACTTCAAATCCTGCCTCCTGTCACTGACCTACCTGCTTGTGGGGCCTTTACTACTAGATGGGGTGATATATTGGTTAGAACAACACCTCAGTTGCATCAATGAATGAAAAATATAAGTGAACCATGTTTAAGTGGGATACATGTTAGTACAGAAAAAAGGGCATGATTTGACAGAGATTTGGCTACTATTTCTTGCAGTTTGAGTAACCAAACAAAAGCTTCCAAACCAGCTGACATATTAAACCTACCATATAATCTGCTATGTTGGCTGTCATGCCAACTGATTGTGACACAAAGTCACACATTTTGTGGGTAAAACAGTCAATTTAATTTACTTCAGTATTGGACTGGTATATGTTGATATCTTGAAAGGTAAAATTCATATCTGGAATTTAGTGTATTTCTTTTGCATTCTGAGTTCAAATCTTCAATGAAATTTGAACTCAGAACATTAATGGTCTTTGCTAAATTACACAAGTTATTTTGTTTGCAACTCTGTCGAGCTATTGCAGAGGCTCTATGTCAAGGACCTTTCTAAAAGTTTTTCAGATTTAATGTATTTGGGGTTATTGGGCAGCTGATGACCTTTAGATAATTTTTGTGTCATGATTTGTTTAATTGTTGCTACATAAACATTGCTAGTGATGTAAATATAAGGGAAGGGTATTTTTATACATAAGGTATTATATAATATACCTGTGGATCATGGACATATGAAAAGAAAAAAAACAAAAGTAAACCATTTTGGAAAGAAATTGCTGATTTCTGCTTTATAAAGTTACCTGGTCTTTTGGAAATAGCAACCAAATCTCTTTTAAATCTAACAATACTGTTCTTTTTTTAAAACAATGAGCTTATTATATAATGTACTACATAGACTATCTGAAGAAAGAGATAAATAGATGGGTCACTAATGGGATGTCTTTGATCAATTGATCATGGTTCTGTTTATTTGATCATGGATGATCAGGGGCAAAATGATAATATTAAACTTTGGTGAACTAACAAAAGAGCCTGATAGAAATACCTGATGAATGTCTCTCCAAATCACATCTTATTGCTTAAAAAAAAAGACACATTGGATCATATATCTCAAGATACACAATTCCTAAAAATAAAATGGGTATCATATTAGTTTGAAAGCCTTCAATCAGTCCCCACATAGGGGTTAAAAATTTGTTACAATATAATTGTTTGCATGAATTGGACTAGTTTCCTGTAGTAGTGTTTTACAGCTTGCTGCACCTTCCTGTTGTCAGCCTCTTTAGTCACTTCTTATGACATGTCAGGACGTAGTGTATTTATTCTAAAACCAAGATACACAACGTGCTTATTCTAAAACCGAGATACCCACAGTATTTAAACATTACATTAAACATTGTAAGAAAGAAAAGATTGAAATCTGCAGCATAATGAGAAACCAGTACCATACAAATCTGTCTAAGACAATACACGTTTTTGGCATGGATTCCTTTAAACCATGGTTCCTTATGGAGGGAACTTCGTATCTCATACAATTTTCAAAGTTCTGGAATTTTAGATTTTTATTTCCAATTTTTTCTTTTACATTTTTTGTTAATGTTGTTTTTTTTATTTATTTAATTAGATTTTTGAGAATTGTTTTTAACAATGTGCCAGATAAAGCTCTCTACTTTTCTGCTTTAACTTTTGCCACCATCACTACTGTAAACATTACTCCTCATTCACCACCACCACTCTGTCCCTCTCTCTTCTAAGCAGCACCACCTACACTAATATTACTAATGATGATAACAACAAAATTAATATTTAAAAAGTAAATCACAAAAAAAAAAATAAATGTTGCTGAGATATTCCAAAGTTGAGTTAGAAAAAGAGAGAAGGAAAGAAAAGAAGAGAGTTGGAAAGTAATTTAGAAAGAAAGACAAAAAAGATAGAAAGAATGAGAGACGAAGATGAAAACATAAATAAATAATGAAGCAAAGAAAGGAAAGAAAGACAGCAAAGAAGGAAGACAGCAAGGAAGAAAGACAGAAATAAAAAATGAGAGAGAAAGAAAGAAAAAGGGAGTAAAGTACAAAGAACAACTCCAAAGAAATGTTAAATTCTGCCAAGTGATGCCGATGCAACAATAGACAGGGGGATAACAAATCAAAATTGTTGATGAGTCAAAGAACTCTGTGACAGCAAGTCACTTCATTGAAACAGGTCGCTTTTCATGTCATGTTTCAATCTGCACCCCACCTCTTTCACTTTTTACCCCCTTTCAGTGTGAAAAGGAAAAAGAAGAGGCGATGTAGGATCAACAACAAAATCAAACCAAACACAGAAACAAGATGTGAACAAATTAAAAAAGTAAATAAATAAGAATGTTTGGCAGCAGATAAAATTATATAGGAAGCAGGCAGCTTCATATCACTGGAGCAAAGTTTTGCATGTAAAATGCTGTCTTTTTATTTAAATTTTTAATGGGGTTTTTTTAACTATTAGCTGACAAGTTTTCAACTAATTATTTCAATTAGATAGCAATGGGTGGTGGATGGTGGAATTGATTACAACATCCGGCTTAATGCTTTGTGTAATTTAAGTCATGCTTCTTCAGTTTCTGAGTTCTAAATCCTCAGCTCAAATCTCACTGAATGCAAAAAATTTAATGCAAAACATGAGGGGCAAAATTAAAGAGGACCATTTTATATATATATATATAAGAAGATTATGTATATTAACTGACTTATAGGTGCAAAAGTGGCAATTGCAGTATATTGAAGATTGGCTTGGACACAAATACATTATGGTATATCTTCCTCTTTGATTAGAGCATTGTGTATTGCAGGTAAGATTTTCAGATGATCTGTTATATATCACCAACTGCTAAAATAAAGTGTTACTTAAAAACACAATGACACACCTGCATCAGATTTGAACTCATGACATCTGGGTAGGTAGTTTGATAGCTTATCCATTCAGTCAGATTAATTGCAGAGAGAGAGAGAGAGAGAGAGAGAGAGAGAGAGAGAGAGAGAGAGAGAGAGAGAGAGAGAGAGAGAGAGA
>JAOPUL010005855.1:72349945-72365979 GCA_027564515.1 Octopus rubescens | reverse complement strand
TAGATAGATAGATAGATAGATAGATAGATAGATAGATAGATAGATAGATAGATAGATAGATAGATAGATAGGTGTTAATATAATTATTGCAGGAGAAGCATTAAAAAACTCTAGAAATAATTATGCGATGCCATAGATAGACAGACAGACAGACAGACATATATATATATAGAGAGAGAGAGAGAGAGAGAAAGAGAGAGAGAGAGAGAGATAAGTTTATGTTAACATAGTTAATGCAGGGGAGGCCTTAAAAAGCTAAACAGAAACAAATACGCTGGAAAAATACGAAATAAACTATTATACAATGAAACAATTAACATTTTGGTTCTATCAGCAACTACTGTAGGCAACACCGAACATGTTTCGATCTTATAATGTCCTCACCAGCATAATTGTTGTATTAGTGATGAGAGAATCCGTATGGAAATATACAATAATGTACACTGGCTAACGTTGAAAACTAGAATTGTTTAGAGAATGGATTACTCAGAGACACCATCTGTATGCAAAACAATAATTAAGTTACTGTTCTATATGTTTTCCAATTAAAAAGTAATGGAAAAAAGAATTAATAAGGGATGAGAATCAACAGTTAAAAAAGAAAGAATGGAAAGAGGCATTAAAAAAATGAACTGGAAGAATCAGTTAAAAGTAACAATTGGAAGGAGACAAAAAGATTGAATACAAAGTAGCAAGAGAGTAAGCTTGATATCAGATTTTGTATCTAGCAAGAAAGCTGAAAGTGGGTTTTGCACAAAAGGTTTTCCTTTTTTAATAATTATTCAGAGCAGGAGAGGCATCATCTATGACCTTTGTAGGCCCTTCCAGACTACTACAGAGCTGGACATAGTTGATCTTCAGTTTCAATGCTATACACTTAATATCTGTGGAGGGAAATGTGGGTTGGGAGATAGTTCCACTGGCTGAAGCACTGAGAAGGGAAAATTGGTAAAAAAAAGTGTTTAGTGTGAATTCTTTTCAATGAGACACAACAAAAATGGTATGTGGACGAGAGGCAGATGAATTAATTGAGTTGGGAAGTAGGTGGTATTTGTGATTGTATCTAAATAACATTAGGAAGGAAATGTAATTTCACAAGGATTTGTTTTCCTGAGTATTTGTTCATCTTGGATGTGTGGTAGACATGCTGTTTCAATTGATAATCTGTCCAACACTCTTCAGGTGATATTCCTGATCTAGGCCAAGGATTATACTTGGAGAATTTACTTTACCAACAGAGTCTGGCGTTTCAATCACTTGCCTATGGTCCTGAAAGACAGCAGTGTTGTCATTCTAAAGAATTCATTTTCTCTCAATATTCACCATTTCAAAACTATCACCTAAAGACTTTTGAAACCAGTTAAATAACACATCTGAGATAAAGGAGTAATCAGAGAAACAGACCAGATAGAAGTGGAAACTCTACTAGATTGCAGTCTTCAGTCATCAATAGCCTATCACTGCTTCACAGTGTTTGTTGGGTTAGATATAAAGGCAATATTTGGAATGACATTCAGAGTTAATAGGTACAGGCATAATAGATAAATGAAGCTGAGTGTTAGACATGGAGGCAGACATGGCTGTGTGGGATTAAGATTTTACAACAACAGCTATAAGTTCCAGGTTTGATCCCATAGCATAACACCTTATGCTATAGATTAGTTCCACACTCAACTCCTATCCTCATTGTGGTTGGACAATCCATAACTCCAGATGGGCAAGTGCGTGAAGTCTGTGTACCATGTACAAAAAAGAACACAGAAAACATAAGCAGAATGAATGCTTAAGATAATGTATTACATGAGAATAAAACTCACTTGAACAAATGCCACCGACCCCATTCATCGGCATTATTCAGCAAAAATGCTAAGTATTTGTTCATGTAATTGAGTTTTATGCTCACATAATTGATGTTGTACCAGGCTTTTGAAACAGGTATGCTTTATATAAAGCATTAATACCAATTACATTTTCTGTATTCCTTTTTTATACATAAATATAATGTATATATGTACATAAACATACATAATATATATATATATATATATGTGTATATGAATGTGTATAGTGGCAAACAATATACACATCAGAATGAAAATTGCTGGTAGGACAATGTGCTGAACAAAGATACCTTGTGATATTTATTCCACTCCTTTGTCACTTTTGTCATCAGAAAATCAAAAGTGCAGTGAATTAGTGATTGGCATGTATCAAACTTATAATTGACAATGCATATTAGAAATGCATGTTAGAAAATTAAAGTAAATAGAGTTTTGTGTTATAAGTCAGAAGTGAAGAATTTTTGAAGATTTTGCTTTCTATATTATAAAAGTGGAAAAGGGAAAAGAAAAGGGCAGGTGTGAAGAATTTACCAAATAAAATATTGACTTTGAACTTGTACTTTCAGATTCTTCACCATCACTAGAGTGAAATGCTTCTTCCAGAGAATCAATTATATCACATAAAAAGTGAATAGGGCTAGACAATCTTTCATTCTGCCAAATAAATAAATTATCAAAAGAAAAAAAAAATGTTAAAACTAAAAATGAAAATATATTCAAGTTTGTAAAATATATATAATAATTAACATAGTATTTTCAATAGACTAAAATAATAAAAAGTAATGCAGGTGAAAAACTAGAAATGTGATTGATCTGTTATTCTTCACTTAGGTCAAGGTTGATATCAATAAAAAAAAATATTAAAAATAAAATTAACAACTTCTTTTCCTACAGAAAACAACACAAAGGAAAATTCTAATATCTCTTGGTCAATTAAACTGGTCTCATCAGTATAAGTACCATATTTGATGGCATAAAAAATGCATGGGTATATTAGATGCACCACAATTTCAGGGGGAAAAAAGGACACAATATTTAAAGTAACTTTGCATATAGAACCCAGGGTGATTAAAAAATAAAAATGAAGTCTACTGGGTCTGCTGTGAGGAGCAGAAATATTTCATGTTTTGTGGAAAGACTCTTCATGATGACAATCCTGATGAAGAGTTCTGCTTGAATAGGTTTTCATTGATTCAAACTAAGACTGGTTTCCTTAAACTCTACTGATTATATTTAAATTGTAAATCATTTGAAAATATAATGAACTAGTAGCTAGAAATAGCAACCGCCCTACAATAATAAAATAAAAAGGAAGGAAGTATTAGATAATGCATCTGAAAAAGAATTTGGGTGGTACAGCTGGAATGCCTTTGTGAAACTCAATTAAATGGGTTATTGATATTTTGGTTAAGCCAGTTTAAGCTGCATGTTGTTACTCATTAAAACCAAATCTATTTGAAGTTTTTGAGGAAACCTTTTATTTATAAACATTATGATGATTATAATAATTACTTTCCAGAGGCTGTATTACTGATTACCAGTAGTGAGTTATGTATGTATGTTGGCCAGGAATTGGATAGCTACATTTTGTGTGAGGCAAGAGGTGAGAATTAAGAATGACTTGTGTACATGTTTGGAGAAGTGAGAATATTGTGTTCTTGGTAGACAAAGTGATCCTTCTTAACCTGAGGTTGAGCAGCCAACCTAGAAACCTGCTTGCTGTCTTCTCTGGGACCTCTCAACTTCGGTAATGATTGTCCTGCACTTCTTTATTTATGACCATATTTTGGTGGAAACCCCATGAAAATTTCTGTTCGAAATTGCATGATTAAATGATCGCAGCTGAAATATGATTGGTCAGAATTCAGGGCAAGTCACCTGCTATGCTGCACCCTATTTCTTGTTACTGAGCTGAAGAGCTTTCAAATCTAAGCCTCACTACACCTTCAATTACAGATCTACTTGATTAAGGTTAACCTGGAACTAAATGACAACAACAACATCATCATCATTTCCCACTTCCTCTCCCCGTGGCAGAATGTGCACCAACATAGTTGCCTCCATAGCATTTAATCTTTAGCAAAGAGCAATCAGGGAAACTATGTCAAGACCTATGTTATCTCTTAGGTTGCTACCTCTATTTCTCTTTCCATTAATCTTGCCTTCCAAACAGATCTTGCTGATGTCACAAATCATTCGCTTAGTGTGGCTAAGCAGTTTGAGTACTTATTTTTTACGACAGAGGTAATTGGTAGTAATTTGGTTATTTGTCTTAGATGTTCAATTCTGACATGGTCTGAGAGTTTGGTGTTAGAAATAAGTCACATTACATGATTCTGAAAAACTTCCAGTTTCTGTAGTGCAACAGAAGTGCAGTTGATACGTTCTAGCCCATATAAAACTATTGGAAGAACATAGGTGTTGTAGATGCTTGATTTTATGTGGTATGGTATTCGTTTTGAAATAAGTGAAATGTTGCTCTTATCAAAGGCTGTCCAACCAAGTCCAATTCTATTGTTCACTATCATTCCATCATTTTTTGAAGAGAGTTTGTGACTGAGGTAGATGAATTCAGAGACATGCTTTACTGGTTTGCCATATATTGTAAGGTTGAGGTCCAGGTTAGATTTGTATGTTGTCATGCATTCTGGTTTTGATATGTTGATAGAAAATTCAACTTCTGCAGCATGTTTAGCAAGAAAGTCAACAAAAGATTATAAGTCCTGACAGGAC
This sequence comes from Octopus rubescens, assembly GCA_027564515.1. Classification (NCBI taxonomy): domain Eukaryota; kingdom Metazoa; phylum Mollusca; class Cephalopoda; order Octopoda; family Octopodidae; genus Octopus; species Octopus rubescens. The sequence goes on along the minus strand of JAOPUL010005855.1, from coordinate 72,361,405 downwards.
TTACAATTAAATGTAAATATATTTTTTAGATTACTAATTGCAGGTAACAGAGTAATGTGATGGTAGAAACAGTAAGGCACCAGACTAAATGTTTCATGATATTCAGTTTCCACCCCCTCCCCCTACACCCTAAGTTCAAACACTGCCAAGTGACTCATTAATTATTCTGGGATCAATGAAACAAATACTGGAAATCTAAATTCAAATCAATTCACACTATTATTTCCATACAAAAGCTAGTTCTTTTTGGGGTGGGGTGGGGTGACTACAACAATGCTGGGGTACTGCCTTGAAAGATTTTAGTAGATTATTTCAGCCCCAGTACTTTGTCTCCCCCAGAAGGGAGAAAGTCAAAGTCAGCATGGGATGGAACCAAATATTACAAGGTATATATTTGTTCAGCGTCCACCAGTCTTAGAATACAATTATCAACCAGTTTAAAAACAAGTTTTATTATTATTAATTTAAGGCAGTGAGCTGGCAGAAGTGTTAGCATGCCAGGCAAAATGCTTAGCGTCATTCCGTCTGTCTTTATGTTCTGAGTTCAAATTCTGTTGAGGTCGACTTTACCTTTCATCCTTTCAGGGTCGATAAAATAAGTACCAGTTGAGCACTGGGCTGGCCTTGTGCCAAAATTTGAAACCATTATCACAATGCAGAGAGGAATCAATGTAGTGCCGATTCTTGGTATATTTTAAATAATGCTGTGACTGATAGTGTCCATTTTCTCTTTTCTCATTGGTGAGCTATGCTCATCATGGTAGGTAACAACTGTCTCATATGTAAAACTGAACCTAACATTATATTAATGATTAAACGTTGCCTTACTTATAAAACAGATGATACTTATAGCTAAGTGGTGGTAGTTGTTGTTTAGTCCTAGGTCAGCTCAGGTTAAGCAGATGATCACAGGCATGCCAACCATGACGATACCATCATTTTTTAATTCAGGCATATAAGCCAATGTATAGTCCACTTTTTTTAAAGACAGTAGGTTGTGATTTGAAGGAGATTTGGCTGTTATTTCTAGAAGGTCAAGTGACCACATATGGGATTCCTTGTTGGTTTATAAACAGGTGAACTGAACTAGCAACAGTTGTCTTAGAGATGCAGAATTGTAGCAGTGGTGTGATGTAGAAACAGATAGGCCGCCAGTACACTAAACAACTCAGTTACATGACAGTGTAATGTATCTTGATGGAATAACAAACATATGCATCACAGTCAGCTTTGGTAAATAAACAGAAGGAGCATTTCTATCAGGCCCTCCAACAAACAACCTCAATAACAAATGGCAGTCAATTTTAATGAACATGTTGAGTAACACAATGGCTTCCCTGGTGTACACAGAACCTTTGGATATAGTACAAGGAATAAGAATGGATCAATGATCCTTGAGATATTGTAATACAAATAACCTGATCCTTGTTAGATGAATCCTTTCCTGAATCACAAAAATCCAGGGTCAGTTCTCAATACTTGTTTCCAAAGATTAAAGAAATGAAAGTTCTTCCTCTTGGACAGGTTGCTAGTATATCTCATGTAATTTCTTTTCAGAAATGTTGGTTCCTTTTCCAAAAGTTAGATTAAGCCAAAGCAATGTATAGTTATATTTCTTATTGAGAAACTCAACAAAAACCAGGTTGTGGATATAGTTCAATGAGAATTTACCACATCACTATGATGCTCACCTTACACTTTACTACATGAACATTGTGGATTGATAGAATTGGTAGAGTGCCAGAGAAGATGCCTTGTGCTATTTGGTCACATCTCTACAATCTGAGTTTACTTCATACTAAGATTAACTTTGTGTTTCAAAATTCTAGGGTTCACTAAAATAAAGTATCAGTTAGGGTTAGGGTTAGATATAATTGGAGTTGATATAATTGATATAGTTGATATAACTGGAGTTGATATAATTGATTATATTTCTACGACAAATATTTTTTGGCCTGGTGCCAATGTTTAAAATTCTCAGAATCATTTTATGGTCAAATACTGTCTTTCACATATTTTACTTTCTTGACAATAACATCTCATCATCATCATTTAGTATCTGTTAGATGGTTTGACTAGAGGCTGGGGAGATGCACCAGACGCTAGTCCATTTTGACTTGGTTTTTATGGCTGGATGCCCTTCCTGACACCAACCACTTCAGAGAGTGTACTGGGTGCCTTTAACATGTCACTGGCACAGGTATTTTTAATGTGTCACTGGCATGAGTGTTTTTGATGTGTCACTGGCATAAATGTTTTTAACATGTCACCAGCATGAGTGTTTTTAACGTGTCACTGGCACAAGCATGTTTTCATTCCCATTAATTAAAAAACATTTTTCTTACTAGAATAAAATATAAGATGCTACATGTGAAAGCTATCAACTGTCTGCATCAACCATGTGCAGAAATTCGATATAGTAAATGTGGAGAAAAAAAGTTTTTTATTGTATCAGTAAAACAAACAAAAATCTATAGCAATGGTTATATGTAAGAAACAATAAAAGTAGCAATGTGTTCATATAATTATAATTTTGCGACAATGGTGATAAATGAGACAATAAAAATAGTTACCTGTTCACATAGGCTGAGTCGAGATTGTCTGATCAGTTTTCTTTCAGATTTACTTTCTGTTTTCGGACCAAACTTGCGGGGTATGAAATCTAGATTGCTTAATTGGTCGATGGCAGCAGTATGCAATGCTTGGAAGGATTCCAGAATGTTCTCTGGCATAGACATGAGAAAAGGCAACTATCCAAATGAGAAAGAAAGACACATTAAAATAGTTATGTATTAATTAATTTTAATTTGAAAGAATTGTATCTTTAATGATCTTAGTACTTTTATTTTTTCAAAAAATAAGTAAAACAATGAAAGTCAATGAATTTACTGAAATAATATTACAAATAAAATTGATAAAGCAATTAAGATGCTGCAAGTGAAATCTATCAACTGTCTGCATCAACCATGTGCAGAAATTTGATATAGTAAATGTGGAGAAAAAAATGCTTTTATTGTATCAGTAAAACAAACAAAAATCTATAGCAATGAGTATATGTAAGAGACAATAAAAATAGCAATGTTCATATAATTATAGTCTTCATTAATGCATTTAATCAATTAAAATGTCAAGACATAAATATCAATTTGAAAGATAATACAAATAAGAAATATGCTAACGATATACTTACTGTGAGCAGAGTATACATCTTTTTAACAATTTTATCATAAAAATTGGCCTGAGTTATATTATAACTGCATATACATTCTTGGAATAACTCCTGAGACAGCTCATATAATCTTGGTAATTCATCTAAAAGTTGGGCATTCAAGGCTCTATAATCACATTGAGCTGCTTGGATTTCATTAGTCTAGTAGAAGAAAAAGACAAAATGATAGTAACTTTATAACTGAATCAAAAAAAAAATAAACAGCATATAATATGATAAATAGTCAAAGAATGTGCAAGTGAGTTTCAATATTATCATGATCAAATATATGTCTTTGTAGGAAGGTTTTAAAAAAATAAACTAAAGAAATTCAAGATAAAATTTGTGATAAATTTAAAGAAATTTCAATTTTATCCCAAATAATTTAGTTATTATTCAATTATAAATATTTATCTCACCACAGGATACAAATAGAATCAGTTACTTGACCTCTCCTATCAAGTACTTTTGCATCAATGAATAGTTATCTCTATTGCCTGATAGAAGAAGAATTGAAAATTGTGACATTAATGCTTCTTCCAAGGATATCTTAAAAATATAATAGCCAGGTAAACAGGATATTGGCATGCTAGCTTATGTGATAGGGGTTCAAAACTTAAAGCAGGTATATTTGTTGTTTCTGGAAAGGAAATATAATTATACATTGCTCTATTTAGACTTAACTGTGGGGAAAAGGAAGCAGGATTTCTTGGAAAAATTACTAAAGATATATGAGCAACTTGTCCAGAGAAAGAATTTTCATCTGCTTAATATGGAAACGGGTGTTGAGGACTGACCCTATGGATACTTGTGATTCTGGAAAGTACTCTATTAGCTCTTTAGCATTTAAACTGGCCATATTATACCTGTTTTATGTTCAAACTGGCCTTCACAACTATCCTACGATGTCATTCTAAAAATAAACAATCGTATCATCAAAATCTCTAAGCTACAAGATAATGCATGATTAATTCAAAACAATGTGAATGAATATGCATTACCTTTGACAAAGTAATCTGAATGCTAAAGGGTTAACAAAGGTATCAGTGATTATAATTACAGAACTATAATTACAAGAGTAAAGTTAGTAACTTTAGTTAAAATGTGTATGCCAAGGGGAGATGAGTACTGGTGTCTTTGTAACATTCTTCATCAGAGAGTAAAGTCAAAGCACACCTCAGTCAAAACCTACATGCTCAGTGCTACCAGAAACATTAAAAATAAATTTCTCTTTGAGCTTTGCTTGAAACATCAGTGATATTGCCTTCCCTACAGCATAAAGATTTAACCATATTGCTAACACGCATCACTGCAGATATCTACTGGCTATTGCTGTTTATAAATATTTTTAATTATATATTGTTTTTTTATCTTTTACTTGTTTCAGTCATTGGACTGCAGCCATGCTGGGGCAGTATCTTGAAGGATTTAGTCGAACAAATCAACCTTAGTACTTATTTAAGTTTGGTACTTATTCTATTGGTCTTTTTTGCTGAACCACTAAGTTACAAGTTACACACACACACACACACACACACACACACACACACACATACACATATATATGATGGGCTTGCACACAGTTTCTGTCCACCAAATTCACTCACAAGACATTGGTTGGTTTGAGGCTATAGTAGAAAACACTTACTCAAGGTCTCCTGCAGTAGGACTGAACTCCAAACCACGTGGTTGCAAAGTGAGCTTCTTAGCTACACAGCTATGCTTGTACCTATATATACAATATACCTAACAACTTAAAATATAACAATAGCAATAAGCAGAAAAGAAAAAAAAAAGGAAAAGAAAAATCACATGATGTGAAACAATTACCTTATCCAGTTTAGATTTCCGTGCTAAACTGTCATAATCTAATAGTTTATCAAAGCGTTTCTCAATCACTTTATTGGGGCCCAAAAACAGGGACAGTAACTGGTTGAGAGGCTGAAGTACCAACATATCTACTTGCTGTCTCTACAAAAACATCAACCAATAACATTTAATTAATGAGACCACTATAGTGGTTGCTGATTATGAACTCCTCATGTTTAGATGAAGTTACATTTACAATTTATGTATAAAGTTACATTTACAATTTATGTATAAAGGTGAAAGTTAGATATTTAGAAAGATTACTTTTACACACACATAATGATTAAATAACAAGAGAAAAATGAGAATGATTAATTAATTCATTCCTTTATACACATTTCAATGGTACAGCTTCAGAAGGTAAACAAAACAATTGTTTACCTTCTGAAGAAATTTTACTCAGGAAGTTATACCACTGAAACATGTATAAAGGAATGGAATCATCATCATCATCATCATCATTTAGTATCTGTTTTCCATGTTGGCATGGGTTAGACGATTTGACTGGAGACTGGCAAGTCGGGGAGCTGCACCAGACTCCAGTCTATTTTGGCTTGGTTTCTACGGCTGGATGCCATTCCTAACACCAACCACTCTAGAGACTGTACCGGGTGCCTTTAATGTGACACTGGCACAGGTATTTTTAACATGTCACTGGCAGGGTAATAATTAAATTAATCACTCTTGTTTTGCTCTTGTTATTTAATCATTATACATACTCTATGGTTATTAGTCTGTCTACATGCTTCATACATAATCAAATGATTATAAATATAGTAATATGAATACCATTTCCAGGTGTATGTATAGCAGTGTATTAGAGTGTATGGAGTTCTAAATAAATAGTTATATGTTATGCCTTGTAGAGACATATTAATAAACCAAATAATTATACACACACATAATCCCACTAAATATCTAGTCCTTTTGTACTCTTATAACCTCAGTTATTTACAATATGTATAATAAGTAATCAAAACTAATGTAGAGTAAAAAACAACAACAAAAAACAAAAAAAAAACGAGTCACAATAAATGTAAAGATAATAGTGTAAAATACAGACGTACAAATTCTAAATAATACTGAGAACAGACCACCTTAGTGGCCTCTGCATAATACTTGAGTTCTTCAGGCTGTGATTCATTGTAAATGTTATCCAGTCCTGAACAGAGATTTTCCCAGCAGATCACATATTCCTGAATAACAAAAGAAACCCACAAAACAGCTTATATAATGATACAAGATACAAAACATTAATGATAACATAGCATCTTTTTAATCATTCACATGTCATATAATTTCACCCCTTCTATTTACACCTTCCATCTAGTGGAATAGTGTATTTTCCTCATTTTTGTTTTGGTGGTGGGAGACAGTTTCAATGATGAGTATTCAGCTGTTCAATTTGTGAAATTAATAAGTCAATTACTGAGTACTTCACAGACAGTACCTACATTTCCTAAATGTAATTCTCAGACAGAATCAGTATGACACTCCATGATAAAGCGAACATTTGAATTATTTGTATCCCACCTCTCTCTCTCTCTCTCTCTCTATATATATATATATATATATACATATGCATTGAGAGAGTGAGAGAGAAAAACATACCCACAGACAAAAAGAATAACTGACTTCTAGTATTGGGCTAGTATTTCATTGACCCTAAGCAGCTAAGGTGACCTCTTTGGGATTGGATATTAGTGCAAAAAGACTTAGAATGAATACCCAAATTTTCCTACCATTGTTTAATGCAAAACATAAGTTGAAAAATGGAATTCTGTAAAGTATCACATTTATGAACATATTTTTTGTATTTTCTTCCCATCATCTTCATTAATCTTCACTGTAAAACGTAAATTGAAAGTTCAAATTTAGTTACAACTAAATACGGCCTGAAAATGCAATTGATATAGCATAGGAAATACAGCTGATAAGAGAAATAAGGTGAGCTGTTTGACTTCTTTATAATATTCATGGAGTCATTACCCTAGAAGATTAAAATGTAAAATAAAATTACAAAATACATACATCTAATTGTTTTAAGTAGGCTTCTATATCACGAAGGAAAACCTTTATTACTTTTTCAATGCTGCGAAATTGAAATTCAATTTTTTCAAACTCTTCATCTTTAGTCTGGAGAAGAAAACAAAAAATAAATAAGAAACATTGGAATGACAAAAGTTATTTCCCTTACTTTTTAAATAAAAACAAATTGTTGACCGACGAACTTAAATACATCCCAATATTTAATTTATTCTTTTAAATTCTGTCAGACCATATTCCATCATAGTATGGCAGATAAAATAAAAACTAGCCATTAATAGTACTGCCAATTCAACTGGTTATAAATATCTTGACAAATGGCCTCTTTTACATATTAACATGAAAGATGCAAACTCTGGTGTGTCCTAGGTTTTGGTTATGTCTCCCAGACTCTTCTCCCTGTATATTATTGAACTTCACTGATGAATGAAATATGATGCCCCACTTCACTCTTCCTTATCCTTCCTCACACAGTTTGATTTGTTTTCTTGAGATTTCGAAAACTTCCTTCACCGGCTCACTTTCAACAGCTTATAGATTAAATGATTACACATATCAAGATAACAGCCTTGTAACAATACACTCTTCTTACTTGTAACAATAAACCCTCAAAGTTGCTAGGTCTCACAATCTTTGCTCTTTCATAGTGATCACACATCTATAATACTGCTAAGAACAAAACAGAAAATACCTTTTTTTTCCTTCTAAATAACACCAGAATGTTTTATTTATTTAGTTTTATTGATTTTTTAAATTTATGATACATATATAAAACAAAACCATTAAAATCCAAATCCCAAACCGAAGAACACACAAACATGAACAAAGAAAAAGAAAACGAGAAAAAGAGGAAGAAAGAAAAAAAAAAGACATCAATTCAACACTAAGTGCTTTAATTGGTTACACATCACAAGATTTAACGGAACCTACTGAAGCAAGTCAACATGCATTACCGCAGGCGATGGTACAACCAAGCACCTTCAAAGGCATCACCTGACACCTCGATAAGGCGAGCCGCCAATGATGACAAGAACTTCGTTGTTAGCAGCCCAGCTCCTCCAAATGTCTCAAATGCCACAGGCTGGAAGAAGTCGTTCACCAACAGGTCCCGATACTTAAGGAAATACTTAAAATTTGATTTGTTGCTGATTATCAAATATGAATATGTACAACTTAATTCAAGTATTGATGACATGTCTGCAATGATAATACTACTATGATACATACTAATATCAAATTATAAATACAAATGATAAAATAATGGTCATTTTTTTCATTCATTTATTCCTGAAGTTACTTCTCCTTCAAATATATCCAAAGCAGGTCATCTCACTCTGCTTGGCAATTAACAGACTAGATATATTGGTTTCAAATTTTGGCACAAGGCCAGCAATTTCGGGGGAGGGTGTAAGTCGATTACAATGATCTCAGCACTCAACTGGTAGTTTATTTTATCGACCCCAAAAGGATGAAAGTCAAAGTCGACCTCGGTGGAATTTGAATCCAGAATGTGAAGATGGACAAAATGCCACGATTCTGCCAGCTTGCTGCTTTAAGTGACTAGACTATATTGACAGCACTGAGTGACTGACAAATTATCTGTAAAATAAGTGAGGTATTTGGGGAGAGTTGAAATAGCAGGAGTTAATTTAAAAAAAGGAAATGGCAGGTACTCTGTAGTATAATTGGTAACGTGGTTGCCTGGTAAGCAATAGATATGTGGTTCACATCTCTTCAGAAGACTATTGAACCATTTACTATCTAAAATTATATCATGTACATTAACATCTCAGCTGTTAATTATCCTAGAATGAATACAGAAAAATGCTGTCAGAAGGCGGCGAGCTGGTAGAATCGTTAGCGCGCCGGGAAAAATGTTTAGCGACATTTCTTCCGACTTTAACATTCTGAGTTCAAATTCCGCCGGGGTCGACTTTGCCTTTCATCCTTCCGGGGTCTATAAAATAAGTATCAGTTTAAAACTGGGGTCAATGTAATCGACTAAACCCCTCCCCCGAAATGGCTGGCCATGTGCCTAAATCAGAAACCATTATATTAACATCCGAAGGTTGATTCTTTTTTTACCCATATGTATAAATATTTATTTAGATATTTCTCCACTGGATTATATATATAAATATATAATATTTATTTAGATATTTCTCCACTGGATTATATATATATAATGTTTATTTAGATATTTCTCCACTGGATTTTATATATATATATATCACGCGCGTGCGCACTCAAACACTCACACACTGTGAGAATCTATGTAATTAAACGAGCTTATACTTTCATGATAGATATCGATAAATGTGTATACAATTATGTATGTATACATATACGTAAATAATTACGGTTACTAGGAACAGGGAAGAAATCGTATAGCAAGTGTTTCAACGAATCCATTTTTCTATACTTAATTATGTATTTAAATTTAGCCTTCCTTCTGCACAACTAATGAATTTTTAACTAAAATATCCTTCTCTTGTAAGAATTGCAACAAATATTCTCTATAGAGACCATTCTTTTATAAAATATTATCTTTAGTAATATAAATTATGCAATTAACAGACAATATCCTATTGGTGAGTTTCAAGCAAAATCAAAATAGCAGCTTCTATTTATGAATATTAAGGATTTTGTACTTGAAACCGGAATAACAAAAATATCTCATTAAATAAATATATAAATATCACATGATGTCGTCTTAATATATTTTATGGTACATTTTTTTTCGCCAACGGGAATATATATTGCATTGTATTTTCATAGACACACACACACACACACACATACACAGAAAGAGAGAGAGAGTGAGAGAAACCGTATAGACAATAAGTTGCACTGTTTTATGTTAGTTTCTCACTGAAACCAGGGTTCAACTAATTAGCTATATTTCTTACGATAAGGACTGTATTTTTTTTTATCTGTTACCTGTTTCAGTCATTAGACTGCGGCCATGCTGGGGCACCGCATTCAAGAACTTTTAGTCTAGGAAAATGAGTCGATTCCACGACATATCTTGTCACGCCTTGTACTTATTCTACCGGTTTTCAAGCGATGGTGAAGAACAAACACACACACACACACACACACACACACACACATGGACGGACGCATGCGCACACAGACACACACATACAGAGGCGTGCGAGGTCCCTCACCCACACACACATACACACAAACACACACATACACACAAACACACACACACATATATATGTTAATAATAAGAAATATTAGATGGAGTTCATAAGTATTTTATTTCCTCGCTACGATCGTTTCAACAAGTCATACGTAATAATGCGGTTTATCCACGGATATTGGCTTGTATTATCCATGGGTTTTGTGGGATATCACATCTTCAGTATACTCGTTTCATCAGGCTGGTGTTCTTAATATTTACTGCTGGGATACGGTCTTCATTCATTTATGAGTTACATCTAATAGTTCTTATTATTCATATAACATCCCTAAGCTATGCCGATACCTAAACTTATAACCTTACCAGAAAACTAGTGTGGAGGGGGCGATTAATAAGTGGTAACCGGATTATAGTAGCATATATGCTTTTAATACGCCCAACCCAAAACCTTTTCCGTTAAAAGTATATTTAATAAACGACCACTGGGCAATTCCTCAAGTAGATCCTGCGACGACAAAAGACGCACATCGGATGACGCCTGGTAGCCATACACAGTGAACGTGCTTACGCAGCAAGCTACTAGGTACTAACTTAAACCCAAATAGACTACTTACACGCATACAAACACACACATACACACGCAAACAAAGCTACATACACACACACACACACACACACATACACACAAACACACGCGCGCAAAAACACATACACACCCACACATACACACACACATATATGTAATGAACAATAAAATCAACATCAACAGTCAAGAGGATGTACATATAGAATGTATTGGATTCAAGCTGAGATGGAAAAAAAAGGGAGAAAAAAAGTACATTTTACGTTTCGAGCATGGCTCTTCGTTGGAAAGAGAAGAGGGAAGAATCCGGCCGCATTGGAAGAAAATCTGCGAACACCTGTACTTCACATGTTGGAGCTTCTTTCAGTTTCCGCCTACCAAATCCACTCACGAGGCTTTAGTTGGCCCGGTTCTATAGTAGAAGGCAATTGCCTAAGGTGTCACACAATGGGACTGAACCCGGAACCATGTGGTTAGGAAGGGAACTTTTTTCCCCACACAGCCACGCTTGCGCCTACGTGTATATGCGGCGTGGCTGTGTGGTAAGAAGCTTGCTTCCCAACCACATGGTTCTGGGTTCAATCCCACTACGTGGCATCTTGG
>JAOPUL010005855.1:72309653-72326394 GCA_027564515.1 Octopus rubescens | reverse complement strand
ATAGTATAGTATACTTTTCCATGACGGTCTCTAAGATATCTATTTGTAAAAATAGATTTCTAAAAAGTCAGATTATTATTCAGAATTACCAAATTCCTTTTCTTTCATTCCTGAAACCTCTAAACTCTAGAAATAAATTTTCAAAACATTTTGTTTCTCTAATAAAGAGAAAGAAAATGAAAACATTTTTATTAATGTCGGCTCAAATAAATTATGTTTGTTTCTATCTCTTAGGAACCATCGACTTAATTAGTGAGAAGAGAAAAAGTGCATAGAGAAGACCATACCATCTGGCCCCTTTTCAGGTTTAGCTTCACCTTCTGATGAACTGACATCTGCAAACACATGCATGAACCAGAAGACCAATTAATAACTAAGAGATACAATTTGAAAATGTTCCAATACCACAGCTGATTATTGAAGAACAGATTAAGGGATCATATTTCACAAATGCTAAACTAACCCTGTGTAACAAAATTTTAATTTTTTTTTTGTCTTTGGTTAGTAAGTGTTCTTTTCTATTTGCTTTTATCTAGAAACCAAAGGAAATGACTACTATTCCCTTCAAACTTTGCTTTTGTGACGTGGACATCAATGTTTTGAAACTGATCTAGTTTCCATTACATTTCAGACAGATTCAGTGCTGAATTGCTGAAGCAGAAATATCGTTATAACAAATATTCTGCTCAGTTCTACAGATTTACTTGTCAGTTTCTTGACCGTAACCACTTGAGCATGTCCCTTAGTGGCTGACAATATGTGCATCTCTGATCATGAACAGGAGTAGTGGTAGAGCATCATAGCCATGTGTTGAGAGGAATTCGTTGGGGTTTGAATAAATGTAACAAAAGCAAAGTTTGAAGGAAATATTAACCATTTTTCATACTTTCTAAGGGTAAGCAAATAGAAAATAACAGATGCTACCCAAGGACAAAAATTGTGTTACACAGTGCAATGAGACACCAAGACAGCCAGTATGCTGGTTAAAGCAGTGTTTCTCAAGGGAGAGTAGAGCTATGAGGATTAAAAAGGGACCAAATGGTCATTTGATAAAATTAAGACAGACTTAAGCTTGTCCAACACCATGGCAAAGAATAATATGGATATAAATCCTTTGTCCTCTTATTAATAAAAATCATTTTGGTTTTTAAGGTGGGGTTGGTATTTTGTCATACTACATTTCTTATATTTTCCAAAACTTTTTTTTTTATATTTAACCTTATTGTATTGTATTTAGTATGGTATCTTCCTCAGTTAAATAACTACTATTCTCAAACCTTCTTCCCCAGAATGTCAGTGATCCCACTGTAATTTTCTCCATGTCTATGTTTTTTCAACAGTTGTTCAAGAACATCAACTCTATCAATCTCACCAGTTTTGGAGGGCCTGCAAAAGTCATTAACAGAGCCCCTTCCTCCAGATCATCATCATCATCATTTAACATCTGTTTTCCATGCTGACATGGGTTGGACGGTTGGACAGGAGCTGGCTAGATGACCTTCCCAACACTAACCACCTTACAGAGTGCTTTTTAGGTGGCAAAGATAATAAAATAGAAAATAATATAAAACAGAGTTGAAAATACAATAAAATTTTATTATTCCTTATGAATTTATATACAGAAATACATAACAGATCATCATCATCATCATCCTTTAACGTCTGTTTTTCCATGCAGGCATGGGTTAGACGGATATATACAGTTATGGTTTCTTTTAAACCAGTTATTTGGGCAAGTGTGTCTGAAAGGTTGACAATCATTTTGAAAGATGCAGATTCACAATCATATATTCTGATCACAATTAACAAATTAATTAGTTAATTGTTTAAAAGCTGTCATCAATTATAAAAAAATAACTTTCATGTTACAATTTATTTAAAAAAAAAAAAATTCAATAAATAGCTTTGCAGTTTTGTTTGTTTTTTGTTTGTTATAAACTTAAAATAAAAGTGAAGAAAATATAAATAAATATTTGTTCTTATTGGTGGAAACATTTAGAAGATCTAGTTTGATGGTACTTGAGAATAATTGATAAATCTTTTACATAAACTATGAGTCATAAAAACCGAACAATAATAGTGAAATAAGTTTTACCAACTTGAATGTGGAATAATTATGAAAAAGAAATAGATGAAATGCTGAAATACTAAACCCCCAGCCTGTTGGGCATAATTTCATGGTCTATCAATGATACTATAATGTTGGACAAGGCATTTAGAACTGCAGACACTAAAGGAAGAGATATTTTGTAGCAGACATCAGACAGATTTGAAATAGCATTTAGACAATCGAGATAAAATCCTGTCCAACAAAAAGGCTATATAAATATTGATTTCAAATTTTGGTACAAGGCCAGCAATTTCAGGGGAGGGGGTAAGTCGATTACATCAACCCCAGTACTCAACTGGTACATATCGACCCCGAAAGGATGAAAGGCAAAGTCGACCTCGGCCAAATTTGAACTCAGAATGCAAAGACAGATGAAATGCCACTATAAGCATTTCGCCCGTTGTGCTAACGATTCTGCCAGCTCACTGTCTTAACCCTTTAGCATTCAGATTATTCCGTCAAATGTAATGTTTTTTTCATTCACATTGTTTTTAATAAATCAAGCATCATCTCATAGCTTTGACATTTTGATGATGTGATAGTATATTTTTAGAATGGCATTGAAGGGTAAGTATGATAGGCTGGATCTGGCTGGTTAGACCATAAAACAAGTAGCATATTTGGGCCGGATATGGCTGGTTTAAATGCTAAAGCGTTAAAGGCTATATAAATCATGGGAATACATTTTAAATAATTTAAAGCTGCAAGTAATTTAAAGCTACAAGTTTTCTATACAACTCATCTCAGCTTTCGTATTCTTACCTAAGCCACATTTCTGTCAATCTAATCTCTATCCCATGTCCATATTCTTAACTATATACATAGCCAACTGAAATTCATAACCTTCATTGTAATGCAATGTTTTAAAAAAATCTATCCACTATGCACATTAGCAATAAATACATTTCTGAATTCAATCCAAGCTAAAGTATATACATATATATAAATGTGTGTGTGTGTGTGTGTGTGTGTGTGTGTGTAGTAATAAGGAATCTGAAAATAATTAGGGGAACAGCCCAGTCAACACATTGTAGATAGAAACACAACAGATAAGGTTAAGAGTCATTTACTATACTGATAATTTTAAACACAGAAAAATAGATATGTGAAGATTTGAATCAATTTAAATTTTTACATAGATCAGCCAAGCATCCTATTGTGGCAAACACTCAGACTTTCTCATGGATTGAATCAATGGCAATGATTATTGGTCAAAATTGGAATTAGGAAGATATTTACCATCTTCATTTCTTTTAAACACATTTACTATAAATTTTGGTCTTTTCATTTCCACACCCAATTCTACATACATAACACAATAACATAGGTTTCACACACATGCAGCACAAATGTCTTTTAACATCTTACCTCAAAAGGACTTGATTTAGGTAAGTCTTCATTTATCCAGTACTCAATAAGATTACCAATGAACTCTCACTTCCCCCTGTCTCTACTTCTACAAAAGCCTCTGATCCTCAAAACATACTAACTTGATAACCACCCCCATCGTAACCCACTTGAGACATCCTCTTTTACTCGTGTTACCATGACTGTATTTGACCAACACCCCAAAACCTATATAAAACACTTCATCTAATTCTTCTTTCCTAAATCTGTATGGAATTCTTTTCACTTTGAAATTCCTCCCCAACCACAAACTAAAATATGTAATGTCAGTCACAAACTACAGTTTTTAAAGACTTCTGATGTGCAATAAGCACAGTATGATTTACAAAACAAATGACTAGGATTTTAAGTTATAAGAAAGAGGTATTTTTATGGCATGGAATCAATAATTTCCAGTTTCCAGTTAGAACACCATATAAACAACATTTTAACCACTAACTACTCTTCAGTAAAAAATAGAATTAGCCACAAGAGAATTACTACAATTTGATATGTCTTGAAGGAAACCTGATATTTATAAAAATGTCTAAAAGAGAATGAAAAGAAAATTCTTTTAAAAGTCTTATTACATGATATGGTCTTTGACATTTATAGAAGAATGGAATGATAAAAGTGGCATTGGATGAAAAAAAAAATGTTTGATTTCCAAAGCTTTCTGTATAAAATTTATGTTGAATGGAATTGCAAGTTAGACATAGAGAAGTGAGAAAATTCTATAAGAGAATGAAAAATCAAGTGGAAAAGAAAAAACATGCAAACTGTTCTTCAATAAAATACTTTTTTCCTTAAATGGGCCATAAATTTTATAAGATACCACAAAGAAAAGGCAACAGTGAAAGAAATTTTCAAAACTGTTTTCATAATATTACAAATTATAAAACCATATAATATATCCTTACTCCCGAAAATATAGTAATAGCGATACTTAATAACGCCTGTTAAAGCAATTCCTGTGATATTGAATGTCAGTTTTTGGTTATTTAACAGTTAAGAGAATTAGCGAAGTTTTGTTCCCCACAAACTCCAATTTAAAAGCTCAATAAATATAAATTACTATAAGGATTTAAATTCTGATCAAGGTAACGTCTGTAGCAAATAGCAAAATACTTACAGTATATATATATATTGTATTTAGTTGGGCCAATAAAAGATAGTGTGTTGGTTACTGCATGTACATCAATAATGAAAAGGAAAAGTCAAAACTTGATCCATAGATTGGAATTTCACATACTGAAATAAAAGTTCCTGGAATGTTACAGTTTGTGAGATCTTGATTTCTTAAAAGAGACACAAGGCTTTGGATTTTAAACAAGGGTGAAAATGATGTTTTAACATTAACACTGACCTCACAAATATCAACAAAACAAGTGAATAGCTTTAACTGGAAATTAGTTGGCTACTTTATGCATTGAAATGGGTTCTTTGAAGTATTATAATGTGAAATTCCTAAAAAGATTTATGAATGAATTAGCATATTAAGTGTGGTGCATAGAAGTTTCAGAAATATTTTCAGTGAATTTACAGCTTGAATATTTTCTATTGCTGTTACTACTATTACAAGTTCTTTCTATTGGGAAACTATTTAGCACTTCCTAAAATTGTTACTGCCAAATCAAAGAATTATCCAAATAAATAATCTTATAAACATTCATTCCAGTTATGGACTCCCTAATTACAACACAAATAATGAATAAACCCTCAGCAGTATCCAGTAGCTAAGTTAGATTGTTTCTTATGCTCTACCTTTCATCATTTTGGACATTTAGTTATTAACACGTAATGTATTTAAAGCTGGTATACCTTCCAAATAGGGCAAAAGGAACTTAAAATAAAATTATACAAAATTTAGTTTTTATATTTCAAATAAAATAATTTCCAAGATGTGTTTTTCTCATGAAATATAGAATGAGATGGACCTCAAACAAAACTTATTTAAATCATGTAAATAATGTACAAAACATAGTTTTAAAAACAATATAAAATTCTTATACCTTGGATCTTATCAACTTGAGAGGTTTGGCTTTTTTTGTTTTGACTGATTCATATGCATTATTCAATGCAAGCATGGATTTTGGATAAGTGTTTACACATTTTGGAACAATTATTGTTACATTTGAATAGGAGTCACAATAGCAAAATAGATAAGATGCCAACTTTTGAATACTATCCTCACTCCAACTGATTCATGGCAGAAAAAATTAGCGAAAACACTCTTGTGGCTGGAGTGTCAAATAGAAGCTGGTATATAAGTTAATGCTTTATGGTTTTGAGATCAACTCCTCTAAAACGAGAATCATTCAGTCAGATACTTATCATATTTCTATCCATTTGTTAAAGCCGGTTAGTACCAAGTTTCAGCCAGTGAAATTAAAACCCTGTACCTTGCCTCACATTGAATTTATGCCAGTCAGCCATAACCTGCAGCAAACAACCTCAATTTATCCAGAACTTTCTTATTTGCAAAGAAGACATTTAAAATCAAATAAGAAAGTAAATGATTATAATTGGAAAGGTAGTCAGAAAGGAAAAAAATACACTAAGTAAAACTGCAAAGTTTTCAATTGAAAATAAATAAATGATAAATCTTAAATAGTTGTCCTTCCATTCAGTTAAAATCCAGAGAAGTGCAGTGTTATCTTTTCAGAACAACTGCACTTTTTAGCCGAACAGTACTTTGGGTAAGTTTCATTCGTAAAGCTTCACGGTTCTCTTCCTTCTGCCGATCCTTAGCAGCTTGCCTTTTCCGAAGTAGTCTCTCTCGAAGTATTCGCTCCTGCTCTTTCATGTCCATCTGCTTCTTCAGTTCAGCTTCAACTCGTTTCTTGTCCTCTTCAATTTGTTTCAGTTTGCTCAATTCCATTTGTCTCTGTTTTTCTTTCTCTTGAGCTGCTTGCTGTTGAATTTCATTCTCTTTCATCTTCACAGTCTGACAAACAGAAAGAAGGAAAGAAGGAAAGAAGAGAGTAAATGAAGTAGGAAAGTATGGGGTGAAGGGGAAGTTTAGATGGTTGTAGTCCTGGGTGGGAAAGAAAAACTAGACAAAGTATTTAGACTGAATCTGAGAGGAGGAACAAAGGAAGTTCTTAATAACATTTAGTAATGGAGGAGAAGAGGTATTGGCTGAGGGTGACAACCCCCACCCACCAAAAAAAAAACAATCAACGAGGTTTCCAACAATAGTTGCACAAGTTCAAGAAAGGAAGAGTAAGCAAAAGAGAAGGATAACAAAAATAAATGAAGCAAAAAGGCAGAGGATATTTTACCTTGACATTATTGAATATCTCATTCATCAGACGTAAAGAATCCAGTTTACGTTGAGTTATCAACAGCTTACGGCTCTCTTGGGCAACTTTCAGACTAGCTTTTTCCTCCTCTTCTCGCTTGCGTTTAGCAATTTGTTTTAGGCGACGTTTCTCTTCCCTCTCGCGGCGACGCAGTTCCTGTTGTTGTTGCTTTTCTGCGAGTTTGCGCTTCTTTTCTCGTTTCTCATATTCAATTCTTAGTCTGCAAGAATATTAATTGGAAACAATCCATAATATCAAAATTAATTTACTGATTTCATGTCAAAGATTAATGTTTAAATAGTAGCAAAAGTAGTACTAATAATGCATTGATTTAACATATTACAGATGTAATAATAACAATACAATCATCATCCTCCTCCTTTAATGTCTGTTTTCTATGCTGGCATGTATTGGACGGTTTGACCAGAGCTGGCAAGCCGTGGGGCTGCACCAGGTTCCAGTCTTATTTAGCTTGGTTTCTATGGCTGGATGCCCTTCCTAGCACCAACCACCTTACAGTGTGTGCTGCGTGCTTATAACATGCCACTGGCACAATATATTAATAGATAATTTTAAAGGATAAAAATGATGTGAGTGGGGTTGAAAATATAAACTTTTTAGAGAGAGACAGATGTTCTGTAGACCTACGGGAGAAGGAGAAAATGAAACATAACATAGAAGCACCATAAAGCAACAATAGCAAGAAATAGAAAAATGAGAACTTCTACGAGAGTGTTGGCAAGCAGGGTCAAGAATGACTGTGATAAAAGAGACAAAAGTTGTGCAAATGTGAGTGAAACCAGACGAGTGCGAAAGCAAATGGGAAACAGAAAAAATGGCACGTAAGTTACCTTCAATTTAAAGGATTGTCAGTGTTTAGAAAACACACCTATCTGCTTTTAGTCCTTTAACAGGCTCACATCATACATGCACACACATACAAATATATATGTGTGTGTGTGTGTGTGTGTATTGGCTACCTACATTCTGTGTTCAAATCCTGCCAAAGTCAATTTTGCCTTTCATCATTTTAGGGTTGATAAATAACAAACCAGCTTAGTATTAGTACAGCGTTCTATTTTTTCCATGCGTCACGTCTTGGCTGTTCAGAAGGGGTCAAATGTGTGTCTGTGATTGTTGTGCAAGCTTCATACAAACTTGTACGAAATTATATTTAATTATATTTAATGAGTATGACGTTAAACTGCTTAGGCTGGGTAAGAGTCTGCAGCTTTGGTTAGTAGTTTGCCTAAGAGATGGAAATCTCTGAAATAAAAACCTCTACTCAATGAATAGGAAAAGGGTGAGTTGAACTCTTAACCTTGGTTGGTAATCGGCTTAGAGATGGTGTCTCGATAAAAATACAGAGTTTCCGGTCTCCTAAACTGGTTGGTGTTAATAAGGGCATACAGCTGTAAAATCTCGCTCCAAAATTTTATCATGATGGTTCAGTTACACAATATATGAGTGAGTGGACAAACTAAAGAAAAGGGCACTCAACACATTTAGTAGGAGTTACATGTATTATTTAAAACAGTTTGATTCGGGTCCGTAATTACTTCAAGTTTTGCAGACCCCTGGCGAGCGTCTGTCTCCTTCAGATTTTTGATCAATGAATGAAAAGATACGCAGGAAGCCCAGGGAGGCTACTGGAAGATAGGCTGCCATTGGTCAAGGCGGGTCACATGATGTTGTGGGAGAATGTTATCAAAGAATGTCAGTTGGGTCAAGGAGGGGGATTTTCTTTGGTCATGAGGCTGGACAAGAAATTGGTGGTGCCAGAATGTCTGTGTATGAGGTTAGTATGTTAGCAAGATCATTGAGTGTGAAAGTGTGTGCACATGTATGCATACCTATGTGCAAGTGTGCGCATGCACACACGAGTAAGGGAATGTTAGTGGTTGTATGGGTGTACATTTGCATATGTATGTGTTTGCGTGTGTGTTGGTTGCTAATATGTGAATTGAGTATGGGGCTGGTTGGTGCGTGTATGCACGCGCACACGCTTATGTGTGAATGTATGGATGTGGGTATGCTATTGGTTGGTTGGGTGTACTCATGCATGTGTATGCATGTTTGTGTGTGTATGTATGCAGGTGTATTGGTTGTTAGGGTGTAATGTTTGCATGTGCATGTTAATGCTTACCACATACGTGAGCATGCATGAATGTATACATATGTGATGTATGCTGATATAGTTATGTGAGCATGTGTGTATGCATGCTCACAGCTGGTATTTAACTCCTTCACTGCATATAAACATAATTATACTCATCATCATCATCATCATTTAATGCCCGTTTTCCATGCTGGCATGGGTTGGACAGTTTGACAGGAGCTGGTCAGCCGGAGAGCTGCACCAGGCTCCAATGTATGTTTTGGCAAGGTTTCTACGGCTGGATGTCCTTCCTAATGCCAACCACTTTACAGAGTGTATTGGGTGCTTTTTACATGGCACCAGCACCAGTGCTTGTAATGTGGCACTGACATGAGTGCTTTCTATGTGGCATAGGCACAGGTGCCTTTTTCATGGCACTGGCATGGGTGCTTTTTACATGGCACCAGCATCGGCAAGCTAATGACCTCTCAGCTGAGAGAGGTAGTGGAACCAAGAGATTAGTGTATAACACATGTAGCCCTCTTACTATTGAGGAGATACCTGGCTACCTCACAATATAAATTGAGAACTCATATCATCATTTAATGTTTGCCTTCCATGCTTGCATGAGCTGGATAGTTTTGACAGGATATGAGTTGGAGGACTGTACCATTCTCCAATGACTGCTTTGGCATGCTTTTTATGGCTGGATGCTCTTCCTAATGCCAACCACTTTACAGAGTGTAGTTGATGCCTTTTTCATGACATCAGCAGCAGTGAAGTCACTATGTAACTCACAGGACAAAAAAGTCTCATCAACTGAATAGGAGTATAATAGAGAGGGCAGTTGCTTTAGGCAAAAAATGGATTTAAAATCCAGGCAAATACTTTAAAAGCACCCAGTAGGGATCAAACTAGATTAATTAAATTGTCCAGTGAGAACCATTGTAATCCACGTAGGCCATAAATTTACTTTTTGCTGTTTGTCCAATTTGTAAATGGAAAGTTTAAACACCGAATAGATTCAATATAAGGTTACAAAGTATAGTAGAAAAAGACAAAAGAATACATTCTGGTTTCAGTGGTTGGACTGTGGCATTGCTGGGACACTAACCTCCAATATTAATTATGGAATTCATCAGCTGCCAAGCCCACAATAAACTAATCATACACACTGAAGTCACCACTTAGTGGATATCTTACATGATTATGACAGACCTCTTGATCACACATATACACATACATACCACACATATGTGCACATACATACACACGCATATGACTGAACTTGATTTTTAAGAAGAACTATTAAAACTTTCTAGAGATTTTAATCTTATGCTGTAAAACAAAGACTATTGCTGTTGTCTACAATAACCTTTGTTGGAGACTGTTGTTGTGAGAAAGCTTAAATCCAACATTAGAATGTGGATACTAAAATGTGTAAGATGACAACAGTGATGATGGTGACAAAGATGATGGTGGTTTGATGAGGATGGTTATGATGATGATGATGGTAATGATAAAGATGGTGGTAATAATGTTGATGGTGATGATGATGGCAATGATATTTACTAAATTATGTACAGGGTGGTCCGAAAGTCTTGTCACCCTTATATATTGTTTTAACTTCCCTGCAAGATTCGGCAAACCAGCTCCTCCGAAGAGGATGATACTGCGATGGGAATATAAACTGTTTCTCATAGGATCTCACAGGATCAATTAAGGACAAACCGTGGACAGGACGACCCTCAATGCGAAGGGGTACATGTGCAGAGGTGGGGGTATCTGTGCTATGATCACCCAAGAAGTCACTATGAAAATGGTATTCTGAGCTAGGAATTCCCAAAACCACAATGTTAATACATATGACAAAGGATCTTGATTTGAAATCTATTGTTCTCATTACTTTTTGGTAGGGGGTAACAAGACTTTCGGACCACCCTGTACATTAACACTCAACGAAATTTAATTCTTTAATTTACTAACACATGTCAAATGTGTTAGTAAATTAAAGCTGAAGCTTTCTCTTGATATTGATGATTACTCTCCAATATGTATAATCACAAGTTGTAGTAACTATATTTATAGTGGTCATAATTTACAATATATTTATAATTCAACAAAAATAAACTCTTTAATTTACAAAAGCATTCAACTTTTACTAATTCAATAAGGAAAGCCACTGAAATTGACAGGGAAAAAAATCATAACAAGTACATACACACTTTCTCTCTCTCTCTTCCCTATCTCTCTCAAGACATTGAAATATCAGAAATGGTGTAGTACTTGACTGCATACTTTATAGTATCTAATTTTAACCTTCTATATTTTAGTTCAAATTCCATAAAAACTAACTTAGTATTTCAATAGTATATGTGATTCATTTTGATTAATTAAATCATAACTATAAAAAGTAGGCAATTACTTAGTCAAAAGAAATGATTATTGCTGGTTCTAGTGTACTATTGTTGTTGTTTAACATTAGGTTAACATTGATTCAGACACTCATGTAACCATACACTCATATTCTTTATCAAAGACTACTTTGTCCTATGCGTCTTTCCGTTCTTCAAGATCATAGGGTGGAATTTGTAGGAAATTTGGCTGTTGTTTCCATCAGGCTGAGTAACTAAACAGAGGTTCTTGTGTTTCTAGTTGTTGTCTAATCCCAGGTCAGCCCTGATCAAGCAGATTTTATGATCAAAGGTGTTCAGTCCTTTTTCAGATACAGTATATCTTGGATCACATTAATCAATGTGTCATCCCATCTTATTTTTAGAATAGGGTAAGCTATAATTTGATAAGAGACTTGGTGACTCTTTGTAGCAGACTGAATGACTGCATAGATGCACTTTGTTACTAATAGTTGATTCAAATGATGATATTGCTATGTTACAAATTTATAGTTTTGTGCTGATGTGAGAAATCAATAATTAGCAGAAGTTAGAATAATCAGCAACACTTAAAAATTTCCTTATTTAAGATCTATTTTCTTTATATTTTTATACTTCATTCTTTGCATCTTTGTTACTGAGAGCTGCCACATCAACCCAACAAGGAAAGAAAGCTAAGTGAAGATACACCAAAAACTAACTGGTTAATAAAGTATTGATAGAAATATCTCTTACTATTTATTGTTCCATGCAAAAATAGACTAAATGCCCTTTCTCTTAGAAACCACTCAAATGTTATGTTGTTTAGCCCTAGGCCATCCTAGGTTGGACTGACTAATGATCAAAGGTACTCTAATCATGATCATCCTGTCTTTTCAGTTTATGTCAGACTATATATTCCCTACTTTTTTAGAAGAATGTGATTTGAGAGGGATTTGGTTGCTTTTTCTAGCAGGTCAAACAACCATGCTGAGGGACCTCCACATTGGCTCAACAAATTGGGAGAAGTGATTACTAATGAAATGGTCATCAGATAAAAGCTTGTCACAACCAATGCAGAGAGCTCCTAAATGTATCCTTCCTTACCTCAGTATGCTTAACAAGCAATAAGTACTGCCTTTACTAAGCAGAGGAATAATCACCCAACCATTATTTAATTGGAAAAAAACCTCCCAACAAACAAATAAACAAAAAAAAAAACAACTACTTATTCAACTAATGCTCAAGCTAATCAAAGAGCCACTACATGATTACTAGACCTGATAAAAATAGGATGGTCAAAACTTGAATGCTTTTGACTACTTGACCAGAATTGATCTGTGTCTAAACAACAACAAAGAGCAATTCTGATTAAAATCTATTCTTATGACCTTTGGATTTGTGATCCAGCACTTTCACTATATAAATCTTTGGGTGGCAGATTTAAACTGTTGTCAGTTCAACAGCAACCATCTGACCCCAAGGTGTCCTTAGTGGAATTCATTCTGTTGCAAGCATTCAGACCAGGATAACTCCAATATCTTGACACCACTGATTCTTACAGCAGGAATGCTTTGAGTTTTCCTTCTCTTTCCATCCACCAGTTTCAAAGGCCCTGTTGTTCTTTCCTTCCTCAGCTGATTAAATCCCCCACATACAAAAGAACAGAAGAGAATAAAATAGAAGAAATTTAAAGTTGCAGCCTTTTAAAATATTCATAAGAGTTGGATGGACCTGCAAATTTTCAAATTTGCAGCTGGAAATTTAGTGTTCTTTTTTTTTTTTTTTTATCATTAATCACTTTTACATTGAATCTTTACAGTTGAATGACTTTCCTGACATTAATCAAATCTCTGTAAAGCAAGAGTGAAGCCTGTTTTTAGACAGTATAATTAAATTGTGGTTCAAAGTTTAGATATTTTTTTATCACACTTTAATGCATTTTCAGAGTTTATAATATTTGCTTTTCAAATTCTCATTTCCTATCCTTACAGACTTAATACTCTCTCCCTCTCTCTCTCACATGGGCAGACAGTTGATGTTATTAATTCCTATGCTTTTCTAAACTCCATTCTTTCAAGTCATACATGTCAGATCAGTGTAGAAAGCACCTCCACCACATTAAATTTATTTCACACATCCGCTTGAAGTAAGCCATTACTTCAGGTGATGAACTTTGCAAGTAGCCAATGATCACTTCTTACTATATTAGACATTAACAGAAAGCTTACGTTCCATCAGTACAAATGCATTAAGATAAATTTAATGTCAGTTGTAAAATAGAGACACCTGGTTTCTAATGGATCCTTGTCACTCTGCCATAGGATCTGTAGATGTGCATAGAACAGTGTGTAGAATTGAGCATTTTAGTAGATATATAAAAATGACAATAAATAAATATTTCATTCTATCTGTAATTCATCTTTAGTTGATCTATTTGACAGAAAGGCATATACTTTTAACACAATTACTGTTGTTATGATTGTTATCAGGCAGCTTAAAATATAGCAAAGATAAGCTCATTGAAGAACACATACAATTGGCATTTTTAACTGTGGACACCCATCTCATCTTATTATGAGGCATATTGTTGTTGTTGTTTAGCTTCAGGTCACTTCTGATTGAGCATACTTAGGATCAAAGGCTTTCCAGCCATGACCATCATATAGATAGTTGTGAGCTACCAAAATTTTAACAACCAGTTCACTGTGCTACCTGCAATAAAATGTCTTTTTATTAAAATTTTGCTTCCTTAATACAGCATTAAATTAGGGTAAAATCTAAATTTGAGGAAACTGGTGATGGTTTATCACTCTGGCCCTTCTTCTGAGAGTAAGGAAATGAGGGCTAGAATTGAAGATGAGAGGTTAATTTTGTGAGGCAAGGGACTAGCAAGTTCATGTTTAGTGACACAAGAGTGTGATAAGTTAAAGAAGCAAAGTGAAGAATGCTGAAGAGTCATAAAGTTGGACAGCCAGGTAGATGTGTACAACACACCAAATGACAAATAGAGATACAATTACGATGACAGGTAAAAATATTGTAGGGGAGAGGGAAAAGTGGCAAAAGGTGGGTGAGAACATATATGTAAACATAATTATATACCCAAGCATGATATAAATGCATTAAGAAAAATTGATGTCAGCTGTAAAATAGAGCCATGCATATATACACACATGCATCCATAGATACACAGGCATGATTGAAATTCCAACATGGCCTAGATAACAGTATGGTTGTGTGGTTAAAGAATTAGATCCCACTGTGTGGCACATTGTACAAGTGTCTTCTACTATGGCCCAAGGCTGACCAATGTCTTGAGTGAAATTTGATAGATGGAAGCTATACAGAAGCTGTGTGTGTGTGTCTATGTACTGATACCACTTTGGCGGTAGTAACATTATATTCCCTATAAACAAAACATTCAGAAGTTGTTTGATGCTCACAAACAGGGAATCGAGTGTCTTACTTGTAAACACCCACTTCCCCCATGATCGTTTGTGCTTCACATTGTTATAGATGATCCATTTTTTTTTTTGTCCCCTGTTACCATCTTAAAAAACGAATCATTTTCTTAATGTTTTGCAGGCAGAAATTCGGGCAAGGTTAACCTCATTCAATTGATGTGCTACACAACATCGAGGCTGCTGATGTAACCAAGTTGATGCAGATGGTTTTCAACACTTAATTTGGATATTTGGGGAATATCTGCAATCATTCTGGATGTATAATAGGAATTAGTGTCGACTAACACCATTTTGTTACTGTTAATCCCAGTTGGCCAGCCAGAGTGAGGTGCATCTTGAACCAAAAAATTTCCCAATCGAAATCTTGAAAACCACTTCTGGCACACATTCCATAATAGCAGCCTCTCTGTACACAGTGCATATCTTCCTGCAAGTTGCCGCTTTCTTGCCTTTTTAAAAAAAAGCATGAGGTGTCAATAATATTCATTTTGGTTCTCCCTTTTCAAGGTCATCCCAAGTACACAAACTACAACTGTCTTGTTGCAAATTTGCATCAAACTATGTTGAAGTATCGAGTATATAACAAGTGTGCATGCACAAGGGACATACTAAAGTTAGCTACTTATTAGAGTGCTTAAAATTTACTGGTGACAAAAACCAAAAGGAGTTTTTAGCTAATCCAATACATACACATACACACACAATGGTCTTATGAAAAGTATCTGGTAATTTCATTCACAAAGCTTTGGTCAACCTTTGGCTATGATAGTTGACATTTAGCCAGACAGCTATGCGTGCACTCATATTAGCAAGGAAACTTTGAGTTACTATGTAATTACTCAAAAAGATGGACACTCAAAAATTGGTTGATGTAAAAATGATCAATTTCATCTAACAAAATTTTCTTCAAGTGCTTCAAGTGTCTGTTATTTCTAATATAAAACACTTTTTATTTATTACCTTTGTATGTTTTCATAAAGGAATTTGTTTTTTTATCTACTCCAAAATAAACTTTATCATGTTCAAGAATGAGTTTCAGTCAATAAATGAAAAATATTTTCTTCATTTCTTGGAAAAGATAAAGGGGTTGGAATAAACAAAGGAATGTTTGGCTTAAAAATCACATGGACAAACAGTGAAAAGGACAGCTTAAAAATTTTGGTAGAAATACACTAAAATCATATAATTCAACAGTAATGTTATCATGTGATGAAGCATGAAACAGATCGAAAATTCATACAGTTGAACATCTTTTTAAAATTCTGGAAATCTTAAATAGGTGGAAAGACAATTTGATAATTAACTAATATTCATTCACAAACTGTTTACAGGATCAGGGATAATCAATCAAATACAACAATGGAATAATAACATATTGAAATTAAACCTGCTTTCACTTTTTTGTTTCAAGTTTCAAAACCAGTTCAGTAGTTGAGAGTTATATTAAACAATGCAAGCTATCTTAATAATGATAATCATCGATTGTGAGTACAGAAATTGATTAAAATTGAATAGCTATTTTGGAGGGAATATTTTCACAGATAATAAAATTTATTGATATTTTTGCTTTATTCTTTTCTTATTTTTGGTGAGAAAAGAATGGGAAAAATGACAAGAGAATTTGTGAAAAGGTAGAAGAAAATGTTGGTATTTGGGTCATTTAAGCAATATTCAACTAATTATGTTACTTTATTAAAAAAAATTAACTATACATTAAATAGAACTGAAGTCAACACCATTTAAGATATAAATTATAGCAACAACCAATTTGAAAATGCAATGAATTAATCTAATTCCTAACATATTTATCATAATTTAAAATATTTGTTAACTAGATAGTGGATGAATTTAGCTATCTAGGGGACAAGATCAGTAGTGGAGGAGGCTGTTCAACTAGCGTAGTGGCTAGAATAAGAATAGGATGGGGAAAATTTAGAGAGCTCCTACCCCTGCTGGCAACCAAAGGGCTCTCCCTCAGAGCAAAAGGAAGACTGTATGATGCA
>JAOPUL010005855.1:72272437-72290841 GCA_027564515.1 Octopus rubescens | reverse complement strand
ATATACCTACTTGTTACACCTGTCTTCGTCTTCTTGTTTATAGATTTTTATGTAAATTTCCACTATATATATATATACATATATATATATACATATATATCGACATATATATACCAAATCCATCATCATCATCCTCCTTTAACGTCCGTTTTCCATGTTGGCATGGTTGCACGGTTTGACCCGAACTGGAAAGCCGAAGGTCTGTATCAGATTCCAGTCTGATTTGGATTGGTTTCTATGGCTGGATGCCCTTCCTAACACCAACCATTTTACACTCTGTGCTGGGTGCTTTAACATGCCACTAGTACAGGACTCTCGGTGCAAGTGTTTTTTGTGTGACACAGGCTCAGGACTCTCAGCACAAGTGTTTTTTACATGACATCATCATGGGTGCTTTTTATGTGGCACCGGCACAGGACCCTCGGCGCATGTGCTTTTTATGTAGCACGGTCACGAGTGCTTTTTACGTGGAAGTAAATCTAAGTTATATTGCCAAAACATTAAATCTTGCAATATCTACAGTGGGAACAATATGTGACAAGAAAGAGAAAATTATGTCAAGTTCTCAAGAAGCTACTCCGTTAACTGTCCAGACCTTATTGTTTCATAGATCTGATGTAATGGTTAAAATAGAACAACTCTTCAGTTTATGGATTGAGGATCAGAATCGGCATAATGTGCCGATAAACATGATGGTAATTAAAAAAAGAGCCAAAAGTTTATATGAAGATTTGCAGAAAAAGGAAGGTGAAACTTCTTATGAAAAACTCTTTTTGGCTACTAAAGGCTGGTTTGAAATGTTTAAGAAGAGCATGAATTTGCAAAATATAAAAATGATTGGTGAAATTGCGAGTGCCAATATAGAGGCTGCTACTAATTATCCTGAGCAGCTGAAGAAAATGATTGCTGAAAGGGGCTACATACCACAGCAATGTTGATGAAACTGCATTTTTCTGGAAGTGCATGCTGGCTAGAACTTTTATTTCTTGAAATGAAAAATCAACACCAGCATATAAAGCTTCCAAAAATCACCTGACACTTCTTTTGGGAGGAAATGCTGCTGGTAATATGAAATTAAAGCCCCTACTTGTGTATCACTCCAAGAATCCAAAGGCTTTCAAGGGTTACATAAAGTTTAATCTACTTCTGATTTGGCATTCAAATAAGAAGATGACTAAGAGCCTTTTCAAAGAGTGGTTTACAAACATTTTTGTCCTGTGAGAGTAGAATATATTCCCAAGAATATAATTTCTTTGCTTCAGCCAATGGATCAAGGTGTGATAGCTAACTTCAAGGTATATTATATGAGAAGAACATTCAAACAACTTATGAAAGCAATTGTCAGGGAGGATAAACCTACAGTTAGAGAATTCTAGAACAAATTCAACATAATGGATGTTATGGATAATATAGCTGAGACATAGGATGAAGTGAAACCTTCAACTTTGAATAGTGTTTGGAAAAGTCTATGACCAGACTGTATCTGTGTCCTTACAAATTTTCCTCAAGTAGAAAGTCTACATCAAATACAGAAAGACACTTGTAAAGGAAGTAAGATTTGAAGAAGTCATAGAGGATGATGTGATTGAGTTGCTAGTGTTCCAGAGAGAAAGAGTATCTAACAAGGAGCTGATACTATTCATCCTCCTCCTTTAATGTCCGTTTTCCATGCTGGCAAGCTGGAGGACTGTACCAGGTTCCAGTCTGATTTGGCTTGGTTTCTATAGCTGGATGCCCTTCCTAACACCAACCACCTTACAGTGTGTGCTGGGTGCTTTTTATGTGGCAATATCACGAGTGCTTTTTACGTGGCACTGGACTCCGGGTGCTTTTGACTCTTGACGCAGCAACCCACTTTTAGCAACAGGACTTTCGACGCAGCCACTTTTAGCAACAGGACTCTCGATGAGGCCACTTTTAGCAACGGGACTCTCAATGCGCCCGCTTCCACTTATAGCAACAGGACTCTTGACATGGCTGCTTTTAGACACGGGTGCCTAACAGGCACAGGACTCTTGATGCAGGCGGGTTTTCATGAATACAGCAAGGCGCCAAGTATCTCGGTCCTTTGTTATCTCATCTGAAAGACCCATGTCTTCCTGGGTCTCCCTCTTCTATAAATTCCATCCACTTTGAATGAATGGCAATTCCTTATGGAACTATTGGCTTCCATCTGCATCACATGACCAAAACAGTGCAGTCTTCTCTCTTGTACACTTCATCTAATTCCTCTTATGTTCAGCTTCTCTCTTAGTTCACATTTACATTACACATCCAGCGGAGCATACTAGCCTCATTTCTTTCTAGCCTTTGCATGTCCTCTGTATTCAGGGCCCATGTCTCACTTCCACATAGAATTGCAGTTTGAATACATGCATCATACTGTCTTCCTTTTACATGGAGAGAGAGACCTTTGGTTGTTAATCTTGTCCCCTAGGGAGTAGAGATCATCCACTACCTCTAAAAAGTCTCCAGGGCATTTGATAGACTCGATTTTTTAGGTATCTGCAGTTTTTATGTCTCCTGTGCATCTTCCATATATGAACCTTATTTTCCTTGATAATTTTCCTATTATTCCACTGCACCTCTTTTGTGTCCATAGCTTACACTGGGTACACCGTATGGAATTCCTGCCTACACCTTTCCTACAAATCAAGCAGGGCCACTTACCTGAAGCATATAGGGTCCTGTCTGTTTTCTTGCTTACTAAGACCTTAAGTTAACCTTAAGGCCCTTAGATTCAAGGTTTTGCTTCAACACTTGGAATTTCCTTTCTAGTTCTGCTATAGAATCTCCCGTGAGGGCAAGATTGTCAGCATATAGTAATTTCCAGGGGCTGCCTGTCTTGAATTCCTCTGCTATGGCTAGGAGGACAATGATGAAGAGTAGGGGGCTGAGGACTGATCCTTGGTGAACCCCTACTTGTACACCAAATTCTTCGCTGTACTTGTGGTTAACTCTCACCTTACTCACAGCACCACTGTACATGGCCTGTATTGCTTTCACCAGCCACTCATCTACTCCTAGCCACCTTAGAACCCACTATTAGAAGAAGAAAAAAGCTGGGAATACAGAAGACCACCTACACCTCTTAAATTGACTATAAAAATTATTGTTAAAGTGTTGGCACTTATAAAGGAATGTCTGCATGTTTTTGCTGATAATGATCCTAATCGTGAACGTAACACAAAAATTACAAGAGGAGTTTACAATGAGCTTAG
The DNA here is from genome assembly GCA_027564515.1 of Octopus rubescens. Classification (NCBI taxonomy): domain Eukaryota; kingdom Metazoa; phylum Mollusca; class Cephalopoda; order Octopoda; family Octopodidae; genus Octopus; species Octopus rubescens. Next base: position 72,287,620 of record JAOPUL010005855.1, on the reverse strand, counting down.
TTCCTGTATAGAGAGATGATGTATCATAAACAACAAATAACTTTCGATATGTTCTTCACCCTTCAAACTGATGTTCATGATAATGAACTATAAGATAGTAAATATTGTCCCCTCACCCTCCTAGTAACGCTCATTCCCCCCCCCACACACAGTAGTCAAAATCTTTTGTAGTAAGAACATACTCTTACGATATTACGATTCTTATTGATTCCCTAACTTATTCCTCTTTAAATGTTTTTGTGTTTTTTTATATCAATATTGTACTGTGTATGTTTAGAAATAATTATTTTCATGTATAAAAGTGATTGTGTTGCTTGTTCTCTCTTGTTTTCTTGTGCTTTTTTTTTTTAAATGTTCATAGGAATGCAATTTCATTTGATAATATGAAAATCAATAGGGAAATTAATTTCACATCACAGAATTTTGTGTTATGACCAGATTTTCAGGATCGCATTACTTCTGTAAAGTGAGGGATTCCTGTACTCCTTTACACCCAACTGTACCTTATGTCCAAGTTAAAATAAAAATTATTATTAAGGGAAATTAATTGAAGCAGTAGCACACTGGATTAAATTAGAAATTAAGTGGATTTATGTAAATGATATTGGATATTAAAAAGACCAATTCAAGCCAGAAAAGCCTATTTGACAGGATTCAAACTCCATTATTATTGCTCATCAGGCAACTGCATTACCAATAGTACATTATATTACTATAGTTACACTATGACAAGTAATAGATATATGGTTTGAGCCCATCCAAGTGAGCCTGTCCCTTCTTTTCTGGCTCATATTAGAGTTTATACTGTCTAACGTCGTTAGACTAATTTTTAAAAATGGTAGAATTAGTAGAGAGTTGGACAACATAGCTTGCAGTATTCTGTCCAGCTCTCTACCAATTTTACCATTTCAAGCCTTTCACATTCTGGTTTCAAATCCTAACATGATCAACTTAGTCTTTCATCCTTCTAGGGGTTGATAAAACAAAGTACTAGTGAATTACTGGAGATGGTATATTTTTGGCCCTGTGCTAGAATTCAATATTTAGAAAAGTTAGACATCAATTGTCTAAACAAGATGGCAAATAGTATTTTGTTCAGACAACTGAACAAAATACAGGAAATCATACTGAACATAATTACTTTAAAAAAAGTATAATTAAAGAGTTGTTTGAGCTTTACAATGTTGTACTCTTGTGCTATCTTTGATTTATTTTCACAATGATCTAAATGATCTAAATATTTTCACTATGATCTAAATGCTAATCTCAAGTTCCTTTTCACTTATCAATGGTGATCACTTACTCTTCACAGACATGGTAACAACAAATTTGATTACTTGTAACAGGTACATACTCAGAACAAACACACAGAGTGAAAGGAGACATAAATATATCTATATTTATCATAGTCAACCATAATCCTAGAAACCACAAATCTTACTTTTGGCCAAATGATAGTAAAATAATTAAAGAATCACAAATTATCAACAACCAAGACAACCACCAAATCTTAAAAGACACTTAACAAAAGCAAAAATTCACAGAAGAAGAAATAATGCAGATAGAAAACTACAGAGACTTTCATTGTAGGATGTTCAAAATAACTGAACAGAGAACAACCAAAGGATTCAACAATGGGGGAGAATTGAAGGTTAATGCAAATATGAATGGCGAAACAAAAAATTTAATGTCAACAATGCAATCAAAATTAATACATTGCACAAGAGTACATAAACAACAAATCAAACATAAATTCATCTCTTAAAAATATTCCATGTAGTGAACATATAGACATTTGTGCCTTAGAAGGAGTGAAATTGTCATCAATTTAGAGATTTTGAATTGTTCAACAAGGTGTATGTGTGTAGAGAAAATATCAGAAGGCTTTTATATATAATATAAATAATATTTATTTTTTGTGGTACACAAAAGCTGACCTATTATTCTGAGTGTGAGGGTGAAATGTGTGCCAGAGTCATAGTGAGTTGGCAGAGAGGGTGTAGCAGAATATGGATAACTGGTTAGAGATGCGACTTAACTTAACTGACAGAAAACTGCCGTTTCACGTTAATGCATGCCCAGCTCTGATTGGCTGAAATAGTCGCAGCACAACTGTGTCAGAACACTATAGCTGACTCCACTACAAGTACGCCCTGCTCAGACTACAAGTCGATATAAACAAAAAGGGAAAATCATGCATACAAAAATGAGGAAATGGCAAGCACTTAAGGTGAGTCCAATATATGCAGCTGCCAAGAGAAAAAAGGCAAGAGGTTGTGAGTGTTGCTGATGAAATTGCTGTAAAACAGCACTGATTGCAGTGTCTGATGCATCAATCACAAGCAAAAGCTTTGCATCGAAGACAGGGTGTCTAAGAAGAGATGCTTTAGAGAGTTCATGCTTCACAGCTTCAAAAGCTTTGGTTTGAATAAGAGTCAACAAAATGGTTTCATTTTTTTTGCGTCTGTTCTTTAGAAGCTTGGTAAATGGAGTTAGGAATCTAGTGTAGCGAGGAATGAATTGATGATAAAAGTTTATTAAGCCAAGGAAGTGGTGTAACTGCTGAAGGAGAATGTTCACAATAACTTGAACTTTGTCAGGTAGAGATTGAATGCTATTGGCATCAATGGTATGACCAAGAAACACAAGAGAGGATGCTGGGTGTACTAAGCCATTTTAAACTTATCTCTATATTCAACACGACCATAGTGAGGTCTATAGAGGAAAGTAGCTGGCTGGAAGCAAGGCACAGCAAAACGTGTTGTGATTCTTTCATGTAAAAATGACAAGACAACATGGTAAGTTATTGGATGTATGTATGCACCTTACTTGTAAGGTGCAGCAAAATCAGTAATGTGAGAAAACTGCAAACATTTAGGAAGACTTGAAGCTAAACCATTGCAAGAGAACTTAGAATTGTTAAATGTTAGGCTAGAGTATAATTATAAAAATACTAGGAAAGAAGATCTGATGAGGAATCATGCATGTACGTAAGCCAAATGAGTGCAACTAAGTGTGTAACTGAGTAAGTGACTCGTACATAGTCATGTGCATGTACACCATTGAGTTGGTGTAGTGACTACCAGTGGGTCGGTATTGTGAACCTATTCACCTATTCCCGAGCTTAGGAATGATAAGCAGCTGCCATAGGGTTGCATCTTCTATCCACAGTAATTTTATGTATACTGCTGGGAATGAATATGTTTGCTAAGTGTCTATGTGCTTGTTAGATGTGAATGCATGCATGTCGAGTGTATGCAATGAAAATATGTTCAGATGTATGAACAGAAAGAGAAAATAGTCTTTCTGAACAGCACTTTGGTGTCCTTGAATATGGGTGTCCTTATGTTGAAATTCCGGAGCCTGATTGATGGTGAGCTAGTGGAAAAGTGATGTCCACAGGCTAACTGGTTAGAGATGCGACTTAACTGACAGAAAACTGCCTTTTCACGTTAATGCATGCCCAGCTTTGATTGGCTGAAATAGCTGCAGCATGGCTGTGTCACAATGTTATAGCTGACTCTGCTACAGTGCAAATGGAAAATTCAAAATATATCCCTTTTTTTTCAAAATAAAGGAAAAATATGATTAACTAAAAAAGGCAAAAGAAAAATACTTTATAAAAATTCTAAATCTGAAACTAAATTGGAAATAATCAATGCCACTACTAAAGACAACTTCCTCTATACAAATTACTTTATAACACATGTTTGAAAAACTAAACTGCAGGGTGCTGACACAATACAAAAACTTACTTCCAAAAGGTTTGTGTTATTCAGCCTCTTAAGATTCTTTTATAGAATTAATAATTTTATTTAAAAAAAAAATCTTTCTTTAATTACACACACACACACACACACACACACACACAAACATCATCATCATTTAATGTCCATTTTCCATGCTGGTATGAGCTGCGTTATTTTACAGGATCTAATGAGGTATAGGACCATGTTGATCTTGAATGTTTGCTTTGGTATGGTTTCTATGGCTTGATGCCCCTCCCCACATCATCAACTACTTTACAATGGGTGCTGGGTAGTCTTTTTGTTGCTAGTGAAGTTGCCTAGGAACTTGCAAGACAAAAAAAGAAAAAAAGCCCCCTTGACTGAATAGGAGTGTATTTAAGAAAAGAGGAGGTAGCTTTATGCCAGGTATTAAAAGACTAAAATATGATATAGGGACAAGCACTTGCATTACATAAGAGTTGGTGGGAGTAAATGGAAATTAGATAAAGATGATGGTCAGGAGGTGCCAGCATGTATTCTCAAGGGACAAGAGAGTATAGGAGAGAATACAGATAGTGGACCAATGAGGAAGATGGTGATTAATTTCATAAGAGTGTGAGAGGAGAGAAGCAGACGGTTAGGGATGAGGTATGTGTGATTATAGTTAGTAATGACCAAGGCTATGGGTGTTGAATGATGGTTAATATCAGTATGGAGGGTGAAAGGTGGAACAGATAGTCGGGGACCCAGAAGGGGGAAGTGACAAGTGACAGCACAGGAAGGGAACAGAGCAGCAGTATCATATACCTGTAGATAGATCAGAAAGTAGGAATGTGATGTGCACAGTGTAGGGGGGAATGATGTACAGTGACAGAGATCGAGGTTAGAAGTACATAAGGATGACAAGTGTTGAGAATGATAGCAGACATGTGAGGTATTAAAGACGGTATGACAGACCTAAAATGTAGTACAGAAGAGAGGGAAAGATCATTGAAACCACAGAAGGTGGATGATCTGTGAAAAATAGTGTTGGAATGTATGATAATGAGAATGAAGGATGGATGTTGATAGGAAGTGCTTCAAGGGGAAGAAGGAGGTAACATAAAAAGTAGTCACATAAAAGGGGTTCAAATATGTGCCAATTCTGCTCTCAAATGATTGCAGCCATTGAGTAATGCCCCATAGTTAGAAGAGTGATAGAGGGATGGGTGTTAAGAAGATGAGATATGGGGAAGATTGGGCCCAGCATGTACAGATAATGATTTTAGGACTGCACATTCACCGTGATGTGTGTGTGTGTGTGTGTGTGTGTGTGTATACACTATAGTCTTCTACTACAGCTTCAAGTAGACCAAATCTGTGTATGTGAATGTTGTAAATGGAAAACTGAAAGAAACACATTGCATATATAAATATGCATATGGGTATATGTGGGCATGGTGTGATTGTGTTAATTGCTCTAATGCCAACCACTATACAGTGTGTACACAGTTTACATGTATCAGATTCTACTCACAAGACATTGGTCATACTGAGGTTACAGTAGAAGACACTTCCTCATAGTGCCATGTAGTGGTATTGAACTAGGAACCATGTGATTGTGAAACAAACTTCTTAACTACACACCCGTACCTGTGTCCTTATATGTGACATATACAAACATCCACATACATATGATTATTCACAGAATGAAAACCATAAAACTGCTGAAAAGAACTTAAACAGTCAACCCAACCCTAAAATAATCTACAAAGAGGATAAAAGCTTGTCTAAGTCCTTTTGAAGAAATAAGTATTTTTGTTCACACACACACACACACACACACACACACATGTATACTATTCCTGGTCAGAGGTGCTTGTGATGCACTGTGTAGAATGAATATGGTAGTGGTAAGTTGGTGGATTAATGTGGTTAATTTTGTGTTCAAATAACAAGATAGGCATGACAAAATTTGTTGCAGCGATTCATTCATCACCGTTTTTAACATAAATCTTTCCATACATCATCCAGTCACATTACATGTCCATTCTAACAAAGTCATAAAAAATACAAAGTAACTTATCTAAATTTTGTGGAGGTTTGTTTTATTCTTTTCTTTTCTTTTTTTTTTGTTACATATACATTTATAGCTATGTCCCATCTTTGCGACATATGAAGTATTTTTTTTTTTGCAAAACAAGCAGGGAAAATAGAAGCTACAAATTGATAGATGTAATATTTTGGTTTCTAAAATATTTCTCGCTTTGAGCAAAGGGAAAATTGTTTGATATTTCAGTTTTGCTTTTTTTTTCTCTTCTTCTTCTTACTACTACTACTACTACTACTACTACTACTACCATCACCATCATCATTGCTGGTTTCGTACATGACAAACATTCTCAATTATTCTGAAACTATAGAATGCAAACAAAAAAACAACACTCTTTACCCCCTCTCTGCCTCTGTCTCTCTTATCTTCAATGAAATAGAAGAATATAAAATCATCAACAGAAGCATTTAAAACTATTTTCCACACCTGAGTGAACTGGACACGTTTGTTTAGTATCCCCCTCCCTCTACTCTATTTCTACTCTATATTTAGGTATTTATTTTACATCGATGTCTCATGATGGTATTCATTTATTTATTTTACTTAACACTTTTATCCCAGAGGTTATCGAATAATAATAATTTGTTCCACTGTTTTTATTCCCTTCTGATGACATCTTCTAACAGTGAATTCCTTTCTGCACATATACATCCAGTTCCTATAGAATACTCCATCAATTTTTTTTATTTACCAATTTATCTGCTTACACACACACACACACACACACACACACACACACAAACACAAACACAAACCTGGAGTTAGTGAGTTAGTAATAGCATAATGGCTAGAATTTGAGAAGAGGAAGCAGTTGAGTGAATGGCTATTTCTGTTGGGATGGAAGCGGTTCTGTCTTTTAAGAAAAGCGAAATATATTAGGAATGTATAAAATAAAGTGTGATGTTGAATGATCAGGAATAAATTTTTAAGATTTGTGATGACTACAAGGACAAGAGGAGTATGATCTGTTACATACAAAATGTAAACTACCAAGAGAAATCATTTCAAATGAATTAAGAAAAATAAGACTCAATCAACCCATGCTAGCAAGAAAAAAATATAATGAAACAAATGTGATGATGATGAGGAGGATGTATGGTATGTGTTCTACTGAGTTAGACACTCCTTTGTTAGTTTTGCCTTCAGAAATTCAGTAAACTAGTGACTGGCTTGTTTGAAAGCTGTAACCAATGATGCAACTATTCACAAATTGCAATAAAAAGTAAAATAAATAAATACAATAAGCTGGCAGAAATTGTCTCATATGTAAGATATTGCAGTAATGGAAAAACAAAAATAACATTGTATGCTCTACTATTATTACAATTATCTTCAGTACATTTTCATTTATGCATAACTCTATGTTGTAATTTCATCAAGGCAGTTGCAGCAGATGAGTAAAAATCTTTCCGCCTTAAGTAGAAGACTATAAATAAGTGGTGGTTCAAATTAGCTCATCTGCCTTGCAACACCAATTTTGTTTCGTAATTTGAACTTCTACATCTCCAGGCACAAGATATTTCCAGCTATTTAAGGTTCAGATAAATATAAAACTCAGATTAGTTTAATGTTGGTAATCCGAAGTTCTAAGACTTTCAGGTATGTGTGTGCACACACACGCACATGCATGTGTGTGTATATACACGTGCATGCATGTGTGTGTGTGTGTGTCTGTGTGAGAGAGAGAGAGAGAGAGAGAGAGAGAGAGAGAGAGTGAGTGAGTATGTGAGAAAGAGTGAGTGAGTGTGTGTGTTCTATGAAGATAAGAATATCTAATAAAAAATATCTCAATGAACTGCTAGCAGTATAAAAATTTCATAGAAATAGTCGAATATATAATTTTCATGTGTATCTATATACAGATAACTACTAAAGGAGAAATGAAAATCTAAGATTTCTCAATTGAAACAAGTCATATTTGCTTATTTCCTTACTGTTATCAACTTTCAGAAGAGCAAGGGAATTCTAGCTAACCAAAACATCTGTATGAACATAATTCAAAGATGTAACTTACTTAAAATAATTCTTTTTTACCTCTTTTTATGAAAGAAAAGTGTAAATTTGAGATGAATACATGATAAGGCTTTATCAGGAAAGAAAATGTCTCTTGTCAACATTATTTAAGTGGTTAACTAATAAGGACAGATGAATGACAGAGAGGAAATGTTACATTTAGAGAAAAAGGTAAATCATACAGTGTTTTTCATAGTGACTAAAAACGTTAATATTTTGATTCTTGACAGAAGTCAAATTAAAGTAGATGGGCAAAAGATCTGAAAAACAATTTGTAGGAGAGTAACTGAAGAGAAAGCAATACGATAAAATTTCATTAAAGTATGTATCTAACAGAATTATTCTGTCAAGATTATTTTGATATTATTATATATACCAAGGTGGCGATCTGGCAGAATCGTTACCGCACCAGGCAAAATGCTTAGCAGCATTTCGTCCGTTCTTACGTTCTGAGTTCAAATTCTACTGAGGTTGAGCTTATTATTGTATCTTGTACAGTTAGCCACGTTCTTCACTGTGAATGCTGTAAAGTTTTTTGTGTTAAAATATGTAGTGGCTAGGTTTAAACAAAAACATGTAGGTATTTCTTTATATTCTGAGTTCAAATTCTGCTAGGATCTTTAACCTTTCCAGTTAAGTACCAGAAGCAATTAAATCAACTACATTCCTCAAAGAAATTTCTTGTCTTGTGCCTATGCTAAGAATTCTGTAAAATTGGAAGAAGCTTGCTTCCCAACCACATGGTCTCGGGTTCAGTCCCACTGCATGGCACATTGGGCAAGTGTCTTCTACTATTACCTTGGGCTGACCAAAGCCTTGTGAGTGGATTTGGTAGATGGAGACTGAAAGAAGCCCGTCATATATATGTATATATCTATGTATGTGTTTGTTCCCCACCACCACCTGACAACCGGTGTTGATGTGTTTATGTCCCTGTAACTTAGTGGTTTGACAAAAGAGACTGATAGAATAAGTACTAGGCTTTAAAAAAAATAAGTCCTAGGGTCGATTTGTTTGACTAAAACCCTTCAAGGCAGTGTCCCAACATGGCCACAGTCAAATGACTGAAACAAGTAAAAGATAAAAGAAGACCAAAAATCAAAACAAAAATGCATTGAATTCATTAATAATTGCAAAGTTTTTAAAAAAAGAAATTACTCACTTGTTAAAGAAGATTTTTGAGTAAGGGAATTTAGTTCTGATGATTCATGACCTTTTTGCTTAATTGCTGGAACAGATCTAGGAGGTGGCCGAGCTGGTGCTGGTCTGGAGGGAATCATACGCTCAGAGAGTTTTCGCTGCATGCCTTTCCCCTCGGAAGAAGGCTTTGTACCTTGCACAGGGGACGGTTTTGAGCTTGAGGAACGTAATGCCTGATTTTTACGCACATATTTTCTCTCATTTAATGAAACTGAATTAGCACCAGAGAAGTTATTACGTTGAGGAGGCGGGGGAGGGCGACGGATTGGGACTGGTTTCATAAAAAACTTTTCACCATTCTCGCACTGACTAGAGAAACTGTCATCAGATTGATGACCGCTTGGTCTCTCCTGCACATCAAATGAAACAAAAGATGATGCACTGCCCTTACTTTCAAATAAGATAGTTTGATTAGCAATGTTTAACTTCACCTTCTCACCTGAAGAATTTTGGTATTCCATGTTTTCATTGCTATCTAATATTGGAAATGACTTCCGAGAATCTGTTTGTATTTCATTTTCTATTAAGGAGTTCAAATGATGAGTATCAAAACTAGAACTTCCAGATATGGTGTGTGGTCGGGGTGGTCTGTGGACTGATTTGGTAGGTAATGGAGGGGAGGAAGACTTTGGTAAAACAGCTGGCTTGGGTTTGGGGGTGGGTTTCGGCTGAAGGGAAGGTTTAGGAACCACAGGCAAAAGAAGCTTAGGGGAAGATTTATTATGCTTTAATTGATTACTAAAAATATTGTTATTCTCCTTGTCTTGATAGCCATCTTTCAAATCGTTTCTGACAGTTTTTTGTTCTGTTCTTGGGACAATTCCTATTCCCTGAGCAGTGGCATTGGCAACATGGGGATGATCGGCTAAAAGAAATTTTGGTTCAGAACCAACAACATCAATATGATTGACAGGACAATGTCCAATTTCATTGTCTTCTTTCTTTGCAAGAAACCAATTTTGATCAACCTGTTGTAATATTGTAATCGTATCTCCTTCCTTCAGATTTAGGTCGCCACTGGTTTCTGCTTTAAAATCATATTTAACTAAACCATAGCATTCTTCTTGACAGTCAACAGTTGAAGTGATTGGTAATTTATCAGAATTACTCTGTGAACTAGACATGTTGGAGAGATCAGACTCCAAATGTGGACAGTCTACAATGATGTCCACATAACTGGCTGGGAAAATTCCAGTTTTCCCATCCAACTCACCTTTAATCCACTGACTATCCACATGACAAAGTAATAATATAATCTCATTTGCACCAAAAGTCAACTCATTCGCAGCCTGTGCTGTGAATGAGTACAACGTCCTTGCATAGGGAGTAACAGATGAATCATAAGACCGAGTATTTTCACTGTTATATGTATGAGAAATCCGAGAAAGATTAAAAGATGCAGCAGTTGTTTTAGACAGGCTTGATGTTGTCACAGGGGGATTAGAACAGGTCTTGCCTGTAAGACCTGCATTAAGAAACTCTACACAGGAAGTAAGAAACATGCCTTGTTTATCACGGCATTCTCCAATGTACCAATCATTATCAACCATTTCCAAAACGGTGATAAGATCACCAGCTTTGAAGCCAAGTTCTTCATCAAGTTGAGGTGTACAATCCACAAGAGCACGCACAATTTGGTTTTGTTCTTTCTTGAAAGAAATGTAATTATTGTCAAGTTCATAAACATGTGTAAGCGGAAAGATGCCATTTTTGCTTTGGCCAACAAGACAGCCACTCCACCAATTGCTGTCTTGAGCACGAAGGCCAACAATAACGTCACCTATAATATAATAAAATAATAATTATTACCATTATTATACACAAAAATAATAAAATTTTATTTTTATTTAAAATTTACTATTAAATAGAATATTTTAGAATTTATTTTTTCACAAAAATTTCTTTTACATGAACACACTAACAAGGAAGCTCTTACACCAAAATCTGAAAGGAAAAATAAAATACTATATAAAAAGGGGAAAAAAATAATTGAGGATATATCTTCTGTTGCTATAAAAGTTGGTCTATCAGCCAACTAAAGATGTCCATTTCATGTTTATAAAAGTCACACAATGAATCCTCACTTCCAAACAACTTTATTTCACGATATCCAAGGTAACGTTATTCATTTCATTGCCATAATTTTTAGTTCTGTCTATTAATGCAGTCATGCTTAAACATCATTATCTAAAATAATGCAGTTTCTTCTGTAAATTCTTACCATTTATATTAGCATTTATATTTTAAATAACTGCATATACATGTATGTTAAATAATAACAGAACTTGGTAGAAATTGAACAAAAACTATTTAAAATGTTCTTTAGCAAGTTGTTACTTGGTCCCAGGCTAGTCACAAATAAGCAGAACTATGATCAAAGATATTCCATATTTAATTTATTTATATATTTTCAGGCATAACATATATTAAAAAGAAAAAAGAAAAAAAATTATCAAATGTGTTCTTCATGCCTGAAGATGATAGTATGTAATTTGAAGGAGATTTTGCTGCTGTTTCTTGCAAGTTGAGCAATTCTATACAGGCTTCTTTGTTGGCTTGTCTCTCATTCTCTTTATGTAGTTGGTATCATCATCATTCTAACATTGTTTTTCTAAGCAAACAGACCTGTAACATAAAAAGTTCTCTTGCTGGCTTTTGTAGTAAAAAAAAAACAAATCCTAACAATTCTTGGCACCAGTTTACATCGTAATGTTTAAACTAACTTCCTCCACACACACATAGATTATTATTATTATTATTATTATTATTAATATAACTACTTTTGGTTACAAACCTCGACAAAAGTCCAAATCCCCTTTCTCTTGTGCAAAGAACTTTTCTGTGGCAGCAAATATTTTTTGACCCTTTTGAATGGATGGTAGAACAAGTTGGGAGACAAAACTGACAGGAAAGTTGCCCTGCTGACCTCGTAGTTCGCCACATAGCCAATTCTCATTTACCACAGTTGTGACTAAGATGATATCACCTTTCCGTAGGTTCAACTCACTTGGGTAGTTACTCTCAAAATCGTAGATTGCTTTAACATACTGCCCAGGACATGGCAACATCTGCAATAACAAAAATATCAACATATTGCAGTATTTACAAATGTCTTACTCCAAATATTAAAATACAGACATATTTACAGTAAAGTAAAATTTGAACTTCTATAAGTTTCTTTTTTTTTTTTCAACAATAATAATGCAACAAACATTTAATGATGTATTTGGTTACTGTGTATACAGGTCAAGTCACTATATATATAGTGGCAATATTTAGATTATAATTGATTAGATACACTAAAGCAGTCTCACACACAATCATCATCATTGCTTTTATGTCTGGTTTTCCATGCTGGTATGAGTTAGACAGGACTTTAATAGGCAATGTTTTTCAGTGGGAGACCTTTCCTGAGGTCAACCCTTTTAGGTGCCTCTTACAACACATAACTTAAAAGTACTTAGCACACAGTTATGTTAGAAGTATGTAGAGTCAGATAAATGTTTATTCATATCATATATAAATAAATGGGATAGTACATTATCTGAACCTTAATTATCTTCAAAATGTTCTTCTCAATTCACTGATATGTACAATCAACCAAAAGGTTGAATGAACAAAACTGTAGTTCAATACCCCTCTTTACCTTACATATATACTAATATATGCATGCATATATGAGCTATGTAAGCTTATATATTAAACTTATACACCTGTATTTATATCAATATATACCATTGTTTTATATAAATAAAACAATATTATATCTTCATAAAACAAATATGTATTCACATACACAATATCTATAGATCATAAACAACCAAGCATTTATAAATAAATACATGTGTACACACCCACACACAAATAGGTTTAATCACATTTTAATGACCAAAGAAGATTATTAGCAATTTGTTAATGATTTCACATCTAATGAATCAACAGATCTGAAATATACTTAAAATATTATTGTTGTTTTAGCCATTTCTAAAGTCATACTTATTAATCCTAAACTACCAAGTCCAGTCACCTAACATACTGAGAATTAATCCAATGACTAAAGTCTGTTTTTCTTATTTTGTTTTTTAAATAAACTGTTTTGTTAACATTAAACTACATCACTATATTATCTCTCTCACCTTCCAAAGGATTCCCATGTTTTATTATTGGTGGATTAGTAGAATTGTTGGACTGTCATACAAAATGTCTTGTGGTATTTAGTTATGGCCCTCTACATTCTACGTCCAAAGCTGCTGAGGACAACTTCACTTTTTATCTTTTCAGGGTTAATAAAATAAAATAGAAATCAAGTACTATGGTTCATTTAATCTACTATTCTCTCTCCAAAAATTTGTGGTCACTTGCCAATGTTAGAAATCAATATTAGAACAAAGTTGTCTACCTATCTTTTCTTTATCTCCCCTGTTATAACAACTTAAGTTTTTGTCAGAATCTAACTCAACTACTCACACCATATCATTTACTTCCATTTAACATGATCTGCATCAGCATCACAACAACAATTACTGTAGCAAGTACTTTTAGATATTTTTATATAGAGAGGGATGCAAAAGAAGGTATACAATAAAGATTATACTAGTATTATAATAGGGGTGCTAGGGTTCATTTAATACAAGAATTCATTTAATTCATTAAAATCATTATTACTATTTTTAATATTTCTATTTTCACCATTTTTTCTTTAAAAAAAAATAGTGAAGTGTGTGAATGCCAGGGGCAAACAGTTTGAACATTTGAGGGATTAATAAGTTTATTATTGATGTTTGTATAATCAAAATTAAAAATAATGATTTTAATGAATTAAATGAATTCTAGTATTAAATGAATCGTAGTACTCCTATTATATTACTAGTATAATATTTACTGTATACCTACTTTTGCAGCCCTCTGTATATTAAGAGCTGGTCTTCATGTGTAGTATATATTTCCAAGTATGATGATATGCTCTTTATATGCATGTATCTCTAGGCACCAGTCACAGTCAGCATGTATTGCCAGGCATCACCAGTTAAGCGTCATAGTGAGTGTGAACCACTAGCCACCTATGATTAGCCTTCATAGTCATCAAGAATTACCAGATGTGACCAAGTTAACCTTCATCTGCAGAATAAACCACCTGGCACCAATAGTTAACTTTCATAGTCAGCATGAACTACCAGACACTGTCAGTTAACCATAAACCACCAATCAACATCAGTTACATTTCATATGCATCATGTACCATCCAGTACATGTACTATCATGTTTCATTCATATAAAACATGTAGTTCTAGTACTCTAAAAGGTTTCCTATACACAGCATGTCTACAGACAAACAGTCATCCTAATCACATGAATACATCCTTGAATTAAGTCTTTAGTGTCAATGTAAAAAGATAAAGAAATAAAATAAACATTAGTTCGGGGTTTGTTGTTTTTTTATTGTTATTTTTTACTGAAAAACCCAAATTAAAGTAAATAAATATTATAAATAGGAATAAGAATCAACAGAAGGAACTGAAATAATCTGAAGACTTCCTGACAAATTAGATCTACACACATGTTTTGAAGATAATAAAGTGGGAGTAATACTGTGTTTTCATAACCAGAAACATCCCCAGCTGTTATTTGATAATAAATGCCATCATAAGAAGCATTAAAGAGAGAGAAAAAGACACACAGATATGAATGCACACACACACACATGAATATACATACATATACACACACACATAAGATAAGATCAATAAACAAAACAAAAATACGAAATAAAAGCCAAGTGATCTCTGTGATTTAAGTATTTCCTGGTATTAATATAGTTATCTAGATACCTGAGCCTATAACTCCCCTACACCACTCCACTCCACTCCCAATCTGCTACAGACTTCTTCTTTCGCCATCCTGAGAAGATAATTACAGTGCATGCAATATGGTGGAAAAGCAGCAAAAGGTGAAGTGTTAGCTGGGAGAAGTAGGAAGAGATGTGTAAAGTAAGGTCTGCTAATTGATTTGCAAGGGAATAGCTGAGTGACTGAGCCAGGCAATATCTCCCTCCCTACTTGAAGTGAAGTGAAAGGGATGAGAGAGAGAGAGAGAGAGAGAGAGAGAGAGAGAGAGAGAGAGAGAGAGAGAGAGAGAGAGAGAGAGAGAGAG
>JAOPUL010005855.1:72201033-72211571 GCA_027564515.1 Octopus rubescens | reverse complement strand
GTTCACCCACTTCCCTACCAAATTATAATTTAACTTTTTTCGATGCCTATTGTTTAATTACTCTACGTAATTTTTCCAGCATTATTGACTGTTGTCCGTCTGAATATTATCATTAATATTCCCCCACTATATATATATATATATACACACACACACACACACACACACACACACACACACACACACACACACACACATATGCATGCTTGCATACACACATATACATATTAGATTATCCTCTTTGATGTTGTCTAAATTCCACTGAGTCTTGTTTCTAAGCTAGAAACTGACTTTCTCCACTTGTAAGAAACATGAAAAATAAAACTGAAAAACATGCATACATAGAAAAAAGGAAAGTCAGAATGGTCATAAATGAAATGCCTTTGATCAGAAGTCTGTTTGATCAGAGTTGATCTGGAGCTATATGACTGACAACTGTGACTAATTTATCCATTTTATAGTATATTCATTCATTTTAAGATGGTAGGATAACATTTCAAGATTTGGCTGCTAATTATAGCATGTTGAACAATCATGTAGAAGCTTCATAATAAACTGGACAGTGGATAAAATGCATGTCTCAACTGTCACACTCACCCCCTGTAAAATATCCTCACTATGTGCCAGAGTGTGTCATGTGGTTCTTAGCTGGATGGAGACAGTTTATCTGGAACAATAGATATGGATCAACTATCTGCATGAAAAGGTCTGTTGAATTACAGCGGACCTGTGTCTGCACAACAATTAAGACAGCCATCATAGACCACATTTTGACACATAAGCCCTTTGGCTAATCATTATTTTATCTTCCCTTTCTCTATTCTATGGATCTTTACTCTTTCAAACTAGGTGTTTGTACTTTGCTGCTATTCAAAATTATCTGTTGCCAAATCCATTCTACTACTCACCACTCATACTCACTCTCTCTCTCTCTCAACAAAACCCATAACAGGTATTGCATGCAATCTTTCCCTACCATCCTACCTATAAAAGGATAGGACACATTTATTAATTCTTTTACTTGCTTCAGTCATTCACTGCAACTGTCACACAAGAGTACTGCCTGAAAGGTTTTAATGGATCATACTGACCCTAGTACTTATTTTTCAGTCTGGTACTTATCACAATTTGCCAAACTACTAAGCTATAGGGCACAAACATGGAGCACAGTTTTGCAAATAGTGTCAATGTAAAGACAGACATAGAGATAAGACATGTAAACATACAGAGTTTCTGTCCATCAAATTTTACACACAGGGTATTTATCAGCTTGAGGCAAGTAACTTAACCAAGATGCTACAAAGTAGGACCAAACCAAAACCATGTGATTATGAAGCGAACTTCTAAACCACACTGCCATACCTGCTCTACATAACCGTAGAAAGACAAATTATCATGGATAGAATGCCTTTGATCAGGGATTACCTGATAACAAAAAACAAAAACAAAAAACCTCTCTACTCTCTCATTTTAGGCACATGCAAATGTAAGAAACATTTTATATCCAGATAAATCTAATTCTAGTTACTCCACCCAGAAAAGAATGTAACTAGTTTTTCAGCCAGTTATATTGAAGCAAATAGAGTTGCATCTGATGAGGGCATAATGTGAGAATGGAACAATTTGAACTTATGGCTCTTTAAATCACATAGTTTGTCATCGTAATTACTCTGCTATCATGATTCTGTAACACTTTAAATTTGAAGGTGATATATGAGAATTTCATTTGGTTTCCTGGTGTAGCTATAGTCTTGGTTATTAATCAATTAATTAACAATACTTCTAAGTAATTATCTCAACTTCCTATAAAGGGAATTAATTAAGAGATATGCTGTCAGGGAATTGTCCCTACCTATCATTTTTCTCCACATTTCAAAATATCTTTATTAATGGGAGAAAGAAAGAGAGAAGAGGGGTAATGGAGTGAAAATGTGGGTATACACACATTTAAAATTTAAATGATGCCTGCTAATGCTCTTCTTAGCAGGGTGACAACATAAAAATGAGACAGTGAAGTAAGATACAGAAAGAGTAGATTGGAACTGTAATAATCAGCTATATGACAAGATAAACCTTCATTCCACATAATATATAATACTCTTAATAAGAACAAGGGTGGGTAGAATGACCAAGTGGATTATCATGAGCTCAAACTTGATTTAGTGAAAGCAATTAATTTTACTTGGCCTAATCTAACTAAATTGAAAATGATCAATTTATGTTAGACAAGCATCCTACCAAGGTTGTATCTACACAACACAATGGTGCCAGAGATAAGTAAGGAAAGATTTCTATTATGATACTTTTTAAGTTACAGACTAAAACAAAATGACTTGAAAGATTAGTTTTTTTTAAATGCATTGTTTCAGAGAATAAAAGCTGAGCTCTTAGTCAGTTGAGATTAACTGGAGTAATAAAGTGAAGCAATATTGGAAGGAGGTTGATATTTGTTTTGAAACAATGGATTTTGTAATTATGATAAAACAGCTGCATAAGAAAGATTGTGAAATAGTGTTTAGTGAAAGATATACTGCATGAGGTTGGAAATAAGTTAGATAAGTAGTGTATTGAATTATTCAGAGGTAGGGGGAGTCTCTGTACTTTTGTATATTTTAATTATAGATGACAAATACTTGAGAGAAAATTAAATATAGCTTTCATAAATTTATAATGATTTGTGATTATACACATGTGCATCTGTACATACTTGCCTGAATCCAGTTTTCATGGCTGGCTACCTTTTCTTACTTCAGGCAATCAGCTATTAAAATGGAATATGTGCTTAGTGTGGCAGAAAAAGTAAATCACTGAAGCAACTGTGTAAGGTAATAGATGTAGATAGGCAGATATTAAACCTGTCAATTGAGAGAAAACCAATTGATTGTTAACATCTATGAACAATTATAAAATAGATCAAGATGTTAGGGACAGTCACAAACAGAATTATTTATAATAGATCTGCAACAAACAAGTTGATTAAGAATCATTCTCCTCCTCACTTTGTCTCTTAACCAAAGTCACTCTTGATCTTCTTGATCATTGGAATCTCTTACACTGGAAAGTTTATGGAGTTTTTCACAACATAGCAAAGACTGTTATTTTCACATAGGAATCAAAATCAAAATTATAAGCTACCAAAACACAGCTTAATTAGAAATCTCATAAGCACCCAGCATGGACCAGGTAAGTAAAGTAAATAAAATTACTTAGTTCTAATAAACAGATACCCAAATTCCTAACTTTTAAAAGATAACTATTGATTGTCTATTATTATGATGACGATCTTATCACATCTTTTCTATAATTTTTGTTAAGCCAACATCTTATGTATAGTGCCAACAAGGAAGCCTTTGTATGGTTGCTCAACCTGTTAGAAATAATGGCCAAATACCCTTAAATCACATACTACAATCTTTAAAAAGGAAGGACACTTTGGACAATGTAGTTCTAGAACATAGAGTGGCCACTGATGGAATGCTTTTCTTTACAGGTTTTCTTAATCAGGACCAGCCAGGGATTAGACAACAACAATGTCATATCCTGATATTAACTCAAACTGGCTTAAAATAAAAATGACAGTACTTTTGTTTTCTTAATCCCAAACCATAACCTCCTTTATTCCATGGTATGTTAAAAACTACTAATTAAATACTAATTACTACACCCTAATTAAATTATAGATTATATTTTCTTTAACCATCCAACACTTGAAGAAACAATGTGTGTCTGCTTACAACTAAGATAATCATCTAAAACAAATATGGGTAATTTTTTTCAAGAGCGACTCTACAAAAAAATTCAGGGTAATCTTTCATTAGCCATGCTATTTAGAAAGTCCTGCAGGTTGCAGATTGCCTATGACTGATCTAAAAAAATGAAGAACACTCATAAGATTGGGATAATACAGTGAGATTATACAGTAAGCTTCTGACCACACAGCCAAGCCTGTCAGCATTAGTGAAAAAATGTATATGCATATACACATATCAGAATTATCCAGCCATGATAACTTTCTTCATTAGTTCTAGAGTGGGTGGGTGTGGCTATTTAACTTGAGGTCAAGCTTGCTCAAGTAGTCTAATAATAGAGAGTTTTCTAGCCATGAATATTCCATCTTATTTTAAGATGATGTCTAGGATTACATTTTCCACTGTGTGCGTCATTTTAAAAGATAGCAGAGTGTTATTTGAGGGAGATTTAGTAACTACTTTTTATAGTTCAAACAAAGACAGATGTTCTCCTGTTGGTTCAGTAGGTTGTTGGTGAAGGAAGAAAGAGAATTAAGTACATGAATTATCTCCCAGTTGATAGATTGTAGTCAGATAGAGTCCAAATGACAAGTTGTTATGAAAAAACCTGCCAGAAAGTAGATATTGGTCATGGTCTTTTAATGTTCTCTTGGATACAATATTTACCTTACCCAAGGTGTCTGAAAGGGATAACCGTTTGTAAAGAACTCAAACATTTGAGAGTTAACAGGAATTTTGCATCAATGAAAAAAAAAAAGAAGATTTTCAGGAAATCAGAGAAGAGTTCTGAACAAAAGATTATCTAAACTTATTTCTCCATAGACACAAAACCTGACAATGAAAATAGAAATGTATTTACATTTACTTAATTGTTAGCAGTTCCAACCTAAATCATAAGTCTGCTGACAACCTAACACCCAATATAAGAATAACTACAATACTACTATACTGAAGCACATTGTTTTATCTCATAAGTTATCAAATTTTAGAGGAATTCAATATCTTTTAAAAGAATAATCTAAAATTTATTTGACAAAGAACACCTTAAATTAATAATTATTAAAAAGAAAATGCTTAAGAATAACCTAAAAAGAAAAAAAAATGTAATTTTTAGAAAGCATATTATAGTTAACAATTCAACTTTGAAATATACTTTACAGATTAAAAGTTAATCATACTTGAGATTTATAAGGAAATAGCAAATTTACAGAGTAGTTCAACTTCTTTAAGAATTTACAAGAGAATTACATAGTAGGATATTCTGATGAAATCACAGATTAAAATACTTTCAGTGATATTTCAGTGATTTACAAAACATTTTATATTCTTTCATTCTTCTTCTCCCTCCACCACAACTGCAAACCAGCCCACATGCATTGTAATTTATAAGAATCTATTCAATATGCGACTGAAGCAAGTGATTTGCAACCAATCAATAGTATTTTCACAGCAATCTTTCTATTTTGAAGTAAATGGGAGTGGGGTGAGGAAAGAGACAACAAGTGTTTATCAGTAGAATTCCTGTACAAAATGCTTCAGGCCACTTAGATATGAAGTCAGAAATGAATAGAATAAATTGATACAAAATATCGTGTGTTGATATTCTAGATCAGAGCTGATTAAAGTTCTTTTTTTATTATTTATTTTTGTTTTGTTTTAAACATTTGAGAAAGAATACCTTGTGGAAGTAGTAAGAATAAGAAAATAGGCCAATCAGTGCAGCAGCAAATCCTTGTTTAGTATCTCATTAGTGGCAGGGAGGAGGTAAGAGATTATTAACATATGTAATAAGAAGATTTGGGCAGCAAAAATTTTATCCAATGCCTTTCCTCTTGGTCAAAATGTTGGGTCAAGCAAACGTATCTTGACTATATATCCGTAACCTTGTCCCAGGCTAGAAAAATCGATTTTTTTTTTTCAATTTCCATTAACTTTCTTAAATCTGGTTTAAATTGCATATACTTTATGTTAAAATATTTGTTGTATTATAACCTTTCTTTTCATATAAAGTTTATAGCATAATAATTATAATAATAAAATAATCTTTTTAACATAATTTTTTCAGGAACCTCTCCATATTTACATTTCAGCCAGTGTTCAGCCTGATTTAAGTTTCAGTTATTTTCTCTCTCCCACTCTTCGTCCTTCTATGTTTGTTTACAGTTCATACTGCAACTACCACCAAAATTTGCAGTGGCGTCACCTACTCTTACTTATCCTCTCTGTCTTTCTCTCTAACAGTTCCTCGTGTAACACGTGTATAAAAAAATAAATGAATGTACAATACAATGTGGTTTGTTTTAAATTTTCAATTAACTTTCTTAAACTTGGTTAAAATTGCATATACTCTATGTTTCACGGAATTAATGGTAAACTTATTGGGTTACTTCTGAAAAATTTATCCAAAAAACCTGTAGTGCCTAACCCTCTCTGGAATCTTCTTTCTCGATCCATTTGAGAAAGAATTTAAAGACGAGTCAAATTTCCCAAACACATGTATAAAAATATAGGAGTAAACTTAAGGTTAAGGATGTTCGCCGTACATATGATACAACCTTTAGTTAAATTGCATATATCTGCCATGTAAATAAGCGTTGGATATTTCACGGAATTGCACTTATGCGTTAAGTGATTAAAAGAAAATTACTTTTCACTAGCCACTCACCATCGCCACCACCACCATCATTATCTCTATCTCTCTCTCTCTCCCTTGTTCTCTATTTCCCTTCAAATAAGCATGTGATAACATTATAAATGAACTAATAAAAGGCAGCGAGCTGGTAGAATCGTTAGCACGCTGGGCAAAATGCTTAGCGGCATTTAGTCTGTCTCTACGTTCTGAGTTCAAATTCCGCCGGGGTCGACTTTGCCTTTCATCCTTCCGGGGTCGATAAAATAAGTACCAGTTTAACACTGGGGTCGATGTAATCGACTAACCTCCTCCCCCAAAATGGCTGGCCTTGTGCCTAAATCAGAAACCATTATATTTAATGTGTCCTTCCGTTTTTTTTTTGTTTGTTTTTTTTAGAGAAAGTGGAGTGTGGTTTAAGACAATATTTCTCATATGACGTGAGGGTCAGATTCTACACTGAGAGGTTGTGGGTGTTGAAAAGCAGAAGAGCATATTGATATGTTTAATAAAATGAATATGGTTTTCAACTCATTTGAATTATTTCAACACTATGGCGAAGAAACAAGAATTATAAGGATACGGATTCATTAATAGTTAGGGTACCAAAGAATTTCACTCATATTTGGGGAAGGCCTGGTACGTAAAAAACAATTCTGATTTAGGAGATATTTGGCTGCTGTTTCTAGCGGGCCGAGCGATTACATAGAGGACCTCGCCAATGGCTCGATAGCTTGGTTACTAAACTTTTTTGTTTATAGTTGCCCTTAATCCCTTGATTACAATGCTGACGGGACAAATAGCAAATAGAAATTTAGTGGTCTACAAATTCTCTTGCTCTTGGCAGTTTCGAGTCTGTTTAACTGTATACACAATGATCCAGACCGATTAATTGGTAAGAATTAATTGGTAAGAAGGTCGTGAATATGTATTTCGAGTATGTTGGCAATTACCACAATCTATACGGAACAGATAAAACTTAGACAGAGACAGAGACGAGTTAGCTTCTTGTTAAACAGGTAACTACCGAAATGAAGTTCAGTTAGTTTGTCTCTATGGTGTTTTCTTCTATAATAATTATATTTAAGTTTACGTTCTGATACCGCCGAGGTCGACTTTGCCTTTCATCCTTTCGGGGTCGACTTTGCCTTTCATCCTTTCGGGGTCGATAAAATAGTAGGGGTCACTGGGATAAAATCACTGGGGTCAATGTAACCGATTAGTCCTCTCCCTCAAATGGTCAGGTCGTGTGCCCACAGTAGAAAAAATTATCATTATAGTTAAAGTGAAGGCGGCGGTGGTGGTGGTGGGGGGGGCTGGCAGAATCGTTGGTGCATCGGAGAAAATGCTTAGCGGCATTTCTTCCGGCTCTTTACCATCTGAGTTCAAATCCCGCCCCGGTCAACTTTGCCTTTCATCCTTTCGGGGTCGATAAAATAAAGTACAAGTCAAATACTGTGATCAATGTAATCGATTTCCACCCCATCCCCTTCCCTCGAAATTGCTGGGGAGGGGGAAATCGATGCCTTTCCTTCTTTTGGTCTAATGTCTTCCCTGCTGTTATATTTACTTGAAACCACGCAGGTCTTGGAATTCTATTCATTTGACCATTATATTTGTTTTAATCGTTTGGTCAGAAAAGGAAAAGCAGCGCCCATGACTCTTTTCAAGGCCTCCAGAGCTGGTTAAAAGTGGGGAATCATTGTAGCTGGGTCGAATCCGCTAAAGGCACCCCAAGAGTCTGGTGGTAGTGACAGATTAAATCTTCCACCCAAAATACAAGAACGGTTCTTTCAAAGAGCTTTCACTGTTTCCATTTACTGATTTCACTCACAAGGTTTTAGTCGACTAAAGTAGAAAGGTTGTCGCGTAGTGGGTTTCGAAATTTGAACGCCCGTTAGGAAATAAATGCCTGGCCAAAAACATTGTATATAAATGTAATGTTTAAAAGAATCTACATATTTTCACTTACTTAGGAACCACTTCTAATTTTAAATCGAAATTCCACAATCATCTTCATACATTTAGAAGGCGAGATAAAGTGAAAACAACATCGCTCTCCGCGAAGGTCTGGGAGTTAAAGGACAAAAATATCGATTTTCATCTAACGTGGAACGCTAGCTATGCTAAGCCTTATATTAGTGATAGATATGGTTGCAATCTCTGCTGTTTGGAATTGTTGGAAAGCTTAAAATGCACGGGTGATAATATTAATAGATCGGATGAATTAAGGATCAAATGCTTGCATTCTACCCGTAGAACTTTCTTATACTTTAAACCGATTCTATAGTCTTCTCCGTGTACTAGATACGTACCCGTAACCCGACAATATAAACTTTAATTACTAGCAATAAGATTCATGTATTATATTTAGTTAACCTAACGTATCCTAACGCTATTAATACTAATAACTGGTCATATTTAAGTTATTTTTGCATACTCTTCGTTCTAACGACATTTACCGATGATTGTAATTTTATATAATTTACGATTTAATAACTTTAATCAATTTGCTTCATCCTTCGTGGTTATGGCCTTTACAATTCTTTATGATTCTTATAAATTATTTTTTAACATTTTCTTAATACTCTTTATAATAATTCTGAATTATTAGTATTAGTAATCTGACCTTTCTATTTAATGTAGGATTTTAATTGATTTGCTTTATTCTCAACGATAATCTAACAATATTGGCAAATAAAATCGTTAGGATTCATGGTTTTTCGTTTTTGTTTTGATTTTTTAATGCGACTATCGATTCTATTTTTCCTTCTCTATTAACCTTTCGGCTCGTAACTTCATAACAGCCATATAAATGATCTCTTTAAATTTCGATATTTAACATAAATTTTTATCCTTTATATCTTTTCTGTTGACTCTGATTATTACCAAAACTACTTTCATTAGTCTTGTATACGTGTCTGTTTATACCAAAGCCGTCTTCCCGCCAAGTGTTGTTCACTTTCTCCATTAAATTTATCCTATTTTGTTTCTATTTTTAAGTATTTATAGGTTAGGTAAGATTGCTGACATTATTGCTATCTCTATATATTATTTTTTTCCTTTGTTGTTTTTTTTTTAAACTTTTTCTTCACTTTTCCTCCCTCTCTTCTGAAAGTTCGCAGAGACATTAGAAATTCTCTGCGTTTTTTTCCCTTAGATTATTTTTTCTGAATAATAAGTCGCTGGGTCTTCCATATTTAAAGCTAATATTCTATTAGTTCTACAATAATCAATCTGTACGTTTTAATCAATAGGAATCAAGTATTTGAATAAGTAACGCTTGAAGTTATTAGCCATGTCACTCCGTTAATGTACTAAACCATATATCACTATTAGCACTGTTATTGGGTGTTCATAAAGGGACATAGCTTTTTCTCAAATACTTCACTCACAAATCATTTGTATCTTTGGATGTGTGGAGGAGTGAAGGAAGACATCAGGACCGGAAGCGAGGCCGCCATGTCAAGAAGCGGGGCATTTGAATAGCCTCTTTCTTCACCAGGACGTCGAGGGGGAACAGACGTGTGGAAGGGATGTCCGAGGGAGAGTAGTTTCTGACCAGGGGTTGAGGTAGTGTACACGTTTAAGTACGATCAACGAGTTCTGCTGATCCTTGTGAAGCGAAGCTGGATACTCTGTTGTGAATTCATCTCGAAGTCAGAACGTTCTTATTTTTTCCTTTCCTTCTACACTCTGGAACAAATTCACCTCGCTGTTATTCTTTTCAACGACATAATAAATAATTTTGTTTGCTTCCGATTTTATTCATCATTAAAACAAGGAGAAAATTTATGTGAGAAACCTTTGCTGACACTTCAGTTCCTAAAATGTTAATTCCATATTTTGGTATAGAAATTGTTGGTTGGTATGATTTTATTCCTATAAATATAATGGAGCTTGTGGTAAAGGAACGCTTGAGCAATTAAAGGGAAATCATACGATATCACGAAGTCAACTTCATACACACATACATAAATATATACTGTGTATTCATATATATGCACACACATATATACACAGAAACCAAACATATCTATACAAACTCATATTTATATATACGTACACACACATATATATATATATATGAAGATTAGGGGAACTCAGTGAAACACTATTCTTAAAATAACATCACACCACAGTTCCCAATACAACCAGCA
>JAOPUL010005855.1:72180812-72191705 GCA_027564515.1 Octopus rubescens | reverse complement strand
GTGACACGTTAAAAACACCCAGCACACACTGTAAATGTGGTTGGCGGTAGGAAGGGCATCCAGCTGTAGAAACCAAGTCAAACCAGACAGGAGCATGGTGTTAGCCCCGGCTTGCCGGCTCCAGTCAAACCGCCCAACCCATGCTTGCATGGAAAGCAGATGTTATGATGATGATGATGATGATGATGATGATGATGATGATATATATATATATAAATATATACATACACACACAAAAACATTTCCACACAATTTCTGTCAACTAAATTTCACTCAGAAAGTATTGGTTTACCAGAATCTATAGTAGAAACTACTTGCCCAAGGTTCCATACCATACAGTGGAATTATATCCAGAACTACATGGCAGCAAAGCAAACTTTTAAACCACATAGCTATGACTTTTGAAAGCTCTTCTGTTAATTATAAGGTTTAATATATTTGATAAGCAAAAGCTACAGATTAAACTTACAGATCAAACTTTGGAAAGTATTCAATATGCAAGCAATGAAGATTTGTTTTGTTTTGTTTTGTTCTTCTAAATCTTACTTTTAAGAAACACTTGAGGATAATTTTCACTTCTTAATGATAAGAAATGGAAAATATATCACTTGAATAACTTTCTTCAAATTAAAGAACTTTTAATTTTAGGGGGTTTACAACATAAATCAAATACAAATTTTCCTTCAAAATCTGATATGAAGATCATTGTAGCACTATAACAAAGCACCAAACAGGAATATCTTTGGTATACATGGAGGAGGGGATGATTAAAATACACTAAGTATAATTCTGTAGTCTTAAATATATAAAATATATAATTACATTTCATGTTAACATTCAATGTAGTTATATTTTAGAATATTACAGTTTGGAATAATGTTGATAGAAATAAAATGTCAAAATAAATCCCAAAATAACCAAACTAAATGACATTGTCTGGTTCATACAATCACTGAAATGAAGTTGGGCTGAACATATCCAGAGGGCATGTGATAACAGGTGAATGATAAAGCAGAAAAGTTGGATTCCAAGAGATTATAAAAGAGGAAAAAATAAAAAGATGATAATGAATAAATTGGATAGATGAATTGAATAGATTTGACAAAAATTGGAGATTGGGTACCCAAAGCCAAAAGTTATGGAAAGGTAACAGAAAGGTGTTTACCATGAAATAGGAGAGTTATGGCTGATTTTATTAAAATAGTACAAAATCTAAAATATGGACAGTCAGATACATATTTCAGAAGTATAATACTGTATACTAGAGAAAGATGAATAAGGAAAAGGACTATGTTTTTAAGAGTAACAATTTAAGTACATTGGATGTTTATATGTTTTTACCTAGTATATAACAAATATGTTGAGAGTTACATCTGAGAAAGCAAGTATCTTGAGAAGGTATCTGAACAGCAAAGATATTGATCAAATAATGCAACAAAGATGAGCCTGTTGAAATGATCATGTGTAATGGTTATGAGTGATGTATGTTGACGAACATTTGTTGGTGGAGTGAAGTTAGAA
Organism: Octopus rubescens; assembly: GCA_027564515.1. Lineage (NCBI taxonomy): Eukaryota > Metazoa > Mollusca > Cephalopoda > Octopoda > Octopodidae > Octopus > Octopus rubescens. Next base: position 72,190,184 of record JAOPUL010005855.1, on the reverse strand, counting down.
GGAAAAAATACTTGAGTTAAGATAGTTTATTAGATCTTAGAAAATTGGAACATACAAGAAGTAAAAGAGGCAAAGGATAAGAACAGATGGAGAGAAGATTCTTTCAACTACTGCCAGCATGAAAGAAAGTAAAATGTTTAATCAATGATGATAAATAACTTTAAATGGAAATATATATATTTTTTAATCTTGAACCAGCTGGGAAGTTGGGTTTCTGTGTGAAGGATATATATATATATATATATATATAGAGAGAGAGAGAGAGAGAGAGAGAGTGGGAGTAGAGCTGAAATGTGTTAAAGTTTATGGATGTCTGAAAAAGAGATAGAAAAGGCAGGGAGATTAGAACTAATGCTTTAACAGCAAGATCATTTTTATGTAGAAAAAAGTTAATAGTCAAGATTGATTGATTGATTGATTATAGAAGAATCCATTTACTACATTAATCCATAAAAAAATATGCACTTCACAATGAATCAAAATATAAGAATAAAAAAAATCACAACAAAGAACAATAAAACATGGTGAAAATATCGAAGTATTTTGTAGTGCTGGTTTTGTTTTGTTAATCGCCAAACAAGAGAAAATAAAGCAGCTCCAAATAGCAGACACTGCAATGTTCTAACTTCTGCTTATCTTGTTTTATAGCTACATCAATAGACTGGCACTGCACATGTCATTCATGTTAAATTCTAATGACTGGTATTTTAGTATTTATTGTTATTTACTTGTATATACAAAGTAAAAGTGAGTAACTAATGCCCACAAATGATATTAATCTCTTTTAGAAATGCATTAACTTTTCTGAAGATATTTGTTGTGAAAAAATAAACAAAAATTGAAAGGGTAATAAATATAAACAAAAGTGTTAAAAAGAAAAATCTCCTGAATTAAAAAAATGCCACTGCATATATGTTTGGTAGGTCTCATTTATTAGAAGAAAAAGAAAACCAGGCTACTTACAAGAATAGTAATTAAGTATTTTGGCCAAGAATCATAAGTTTAAACGTCGATGCATGCATTCACACATACCCTTGGTGAAAGCACTTTATTCTCAAATAGTTACTTGACCTGTCCATTTTCAAGATCATACCTGGTTAACCAAAGAATCCCTTGTAGTTAATTTTGAAGACATATTAAACTCATAGCAGCATACAAAAATGAATATAAAATAAAGAATCTCTTCAAACTACAGCTTAGTGACTTAAATAAAACAGGATAATGTAATCCTAGATATAGAAGATGCCAGAATGGTCTCAGCTGGAACATCTTTATTATAGGCCAGGGTTGACCTAGAGCTGAACAACTATAATAACAATCAAATGCAAATTCAGTAAATATTGCAATTGGCTTGTTGAAATAGAGATGACCAAAGGTATCAGACATCAACAAAACAGACCAGCAAGGAGGACCTCTATGTGGAAACATGAACTGTTAGAAATAACAGTCAAATTGCCTCCAATCACACCCTATCATCTTTAAAAAAAGAAAGGACAAATTTACTTATATTATTTTAGATACATAAAATAGGTAGGATCATTAATAACTTTGCTCAATTAAGGATGAGCTGGGACTAAACGACAACCAAGTCATTCATCCCTGCATATCAAAATGCAGTAAGGCTCTCATGTAGGCAGATACAGAGTATAACTGGAACAACAGATCTGAGAATCATACCTAGCTGTTTGCTGATTATTTGTATGCCATGGGTTTGTTTAATCAGATTTAAACTGAGGCTACAAAAAAGTAAAAAAGCCAACAACGAGATGTAAATATGCAAGTTGTCCTAAATAGTAAAAATTAAAGAATTCAAAAATGATGAGGTAAAAATCTACTGCAATAGGCCAGTGAAGCAGAAGAACATCAAATTGGTAATGTTACCATCCCTATTCCTACTAAATGAGCAAATCACTTCAGTAAGTGCCTACTTACTATATAGTTTGCATATTTTAAGAACAAATACACTGTATACTAATATCCACTTGAAATATGAACCTATTGGAATTATTCCACACACTCTACTATGCAAGTTTCTAAGTTAATCAGGAAAGGAAATGCTCATGACTTTTGCAGGCCTTCTAACCCTGGTGAGACAGATGCAGCTTATGTCCAGTTGAAACACCAGCAGGTCAATGTTACGAAGAAAAAAATGTGAGCAAGGAGAGAATTAGGGGGTCTGGTCCAAATGCCTGCAACAGAGTGAACTTTACGGTTTAAACAGGTTAAAGTTCATGCACATATTAAAAAAAAAAAAATTACAGCAAAACATTGCAGCATCTCGATGTTGCCCTATGGCAATATCTCATCAATATAAACTAGTAGTGGACTGCAGAAATAGTTGAGGGACAAAACTAAATATCTTACAATATTTAGTTTCACGTCACTACATTATAAATATAAATTCCTCTGGGGTTGATAAAATAAGTACCAGGCAAATACAGTTCTCAATTCAATTGACTATATTCCTCACCTACATATTTGAGGCTTTGTATCACTATGAGAAATCAATATTTATCAATCTCTCTCTCTCTTCCATAAAACTGTTTACAATAATAGCAGCAACAGCTATAGCCAGCATTTACTATGAAGACAGATTTGATTAAGAGTCTCTGAAATATCCCATATGGATGATCTCTATATCTCTTTTTTTTTTGTTTTCATAAATATATTCAATTTTCTTTGTATAAGATGTCACCAAAAATCTAAACATCAATTCAATCACTTACAAAATTTATAGAGTACACTTCACCCACACTTCTAAACAACATTTAATATGACCTGGAAAATTGGAAGGCTACTTTTATTATAATATCCTTATTCTCTCAATACATTAAAACTTCTGCAGCAACTTCTACAAACTAGAAGTCTGACTGCTTGAAGGTTAGAAAACTTAATTACCATAAAAATCTTCACACGTTTTTATCATGAACAAGATCAAAGAGCCATAAATAATATTGGCATATGAATACCGGTCAAGCAATTAAGGTTCCGTAAGAAAACTGAATAAACAAGTTATTTCCACATATAAATGCAATTAGCACTTTCCCAACGTCAATCATGGAATTTAATTAAACAGGAAGGATTTAATTATGTACATCTAAATAAATATTGATTTCTTTTTCTTAGGAACAGGGCCATTCTTTCACTTCTTATTGTGGAAAAAATATAATGTAAATGCATATACACGTTCATGTGTGAGTGTGCAGGCTTCAACTAACTTTATATGTAAGTGTGTAAAACCACACACACAGATATAATATTTATTGCATGCATTTCTTAATAATGATTTCAGAACACAATGATCTCTAACTCACTGATGGCAACAGAACCACACCTATCTGGTGAATGCATGCATGACAAGACAGAATAAAATGCAAGCTACAATGTGGGCCCAAATAACAAGGACATAGCACTTTCGGAGGGAGCAAAACTGTCAAAGTGCTAAAATCATTGTGATATTCAGCTAGTAACTGATGAAGAGAATATTCTGCAGTGCATGCAGTTTGTAAAATGATTATAATAATGATTTCTACATGACAGAATGCACATTTTCGAGAAATGGAGATTATTATATCAACCTGAGTACTTGGCTGGGGTTGATATCATTGAGTATGAATCCCAGAGGGATGAAAGGCAAAATAGGCCTTGATGGGGGTTCAAATTCAGAACATATTTTATCTCAGTCTACCAATTCTGCTAATCCACTATTCTTAGTACAACAACAACAATAACAAAGGTGATGCAGTTCAAGCCAAAGAAGTGCCTACATGAAAAAAATCACAGCACTACCAATCATGAAGGAAAAACCGACTCCAGCAACTTAAGTGAGGAAGATCAGAAGATTTTAGATAAGTTGAAATAATGAGTAAAGAAGAACGAAAAAAATTACCAGCATTAAAAGGTGTTAATAGAAGGAAGTTGTTCAATATTACTAGGAAAGTAGATCCTGTTATCAGAAGAAACTACTGAAGATGAGAAGCCTAATGCTGAAGAAGCTAGAAAGTTCTGGAGTGATATTTGGGATAAGCCAGTTACTCATAATGGAGATGCAGCATGGTTAAAGAAAATGAGGTAAGTAGTAGTTAGTGAGAAGTAGTCAGATCCAAAACTAACTAGTGCATTAATGAGTAAAGTGTTAGGAAGAATGCTGAATTGGAAGGGCCCGGGACCAGGTTTAGTTCAAGGGTACTGGTTAAAGAAATTTAGTAGCTTAGATGGGAGACTGAGGGAACAACTTCCTGAATAGAGGAGTAATACCAGACTGAATGACTAGAGAGAGAACAGTATTCCTTGTAAAAGAGAGAAGGACAATATAGCTAGTAATTATAGACCAATCATTTGCTTACCATTAGTGTAGAAGCTGTTAACAGGAATGCTCTCAGAAAGCATTTATGAACACCTGACAGCCAGAATTTACTGCCAGAAGAACAGAAAGGTTGCAGTTAGAAGGTTAGAGGAACGCATGATCTATTATACATAGACAAAGCAGTCTTAAAAGAAGTGAAATCTAGAAAGAAAAATTTAACAATAGCATGGATAAATAAGAAAGCCTATGATATGATTCCACACTCATGGATAAGTGAAAGTTTGAGAATATTCAGTATTGCAGACAACATAGAGTTAATTAGATATAACATGAAGAAATGAAAAGTAGATCGCTACTCAGGTGACACAACCTTAGGGAAAATTAATATCAAGAGAGGAATTTTCCAGGGAGACTTGTTATCCCCTTTAATATTTGTGTTATGTTTAATCCCCCTCAGCTCAGTGTTAAGAAAGGCAAAAGCACTGTATCAGTTTAGAGATAGTAAAGGAAAACTTAACCATTTGCTCTACATAGATGATCTGTAACATTTTAGTAAGAATAAAAAACAGATAGATTCCTTAATACAAACTGCAAGACTCTTCCACGAAGACATAGGTATGGAATTTGGCATAGATAAGTGTGCAATATTAGTCATAAAAAAAGGACAGGTACTCAGCAGTGAAGGCCTTTAATTACCAGATGGATAGACATTAAAATCACTGCAAGGTGAAAGTTATAAGTATCTAAGAGTATTAGAATCTGGCAGAGTACTAACTATAGAAATGAAATCGAAAATTGAGAAGGCGTACATCAGAAGGATGAGGAAGTCAAAGTTAAATGGTCCGAATTTAGTGAAGGTTGTAAAATACTTGTTCAGTTTCGTTACTTTGATATTTGGCAGCTTTTGTAGATTGGACAAAATCTGAATTAGCAAATCTAGACAGAACTAGGAAGGAATTCAATATGAATGGAGGACTTCATCCATGAGTAGGAGAAGCGAGATTATATTTACCTAGAAAGGAAGGTGGTAGAGGCTTAATATCAGTAGGAGACTGTGTGGAGTTAGCCAGATTAGATATAGCCTCCTATATCGGTAATAGTGAGGAAACTTTATTAAGAGCTGTTAGAGTAACAGTAGGAGATACAGAAACCGAAAAGCCAAATGTACTTAAAAACAAGAAAAAAGAAGTAAGATTATCTGACTGGCAAGAGAAGGCTTTGCATGGGAGATTCCCAAAGATAGTTGCAGAAAATAGTAATAGTGAGACATGGTTGTGGTTGCAGAAAGGAAGGCTGAAAAGGGAGACAAAGATCAAGATCAAGCATTGAGGACTAATTGGATAAAAGCCAAGATAGACAAAAATCAGGTAGATTCCCAATGTAGGTTATGTAAATCAAAGGAGGAAAGTGTTACTCATATAGTTAGTGAATGTAGTATGCTAGCACAGAAAGAATATAAGAAAAGACATGACAACCTAGGAAGAATAATCCACTGGAAATTATGTAGAAAGCTAAGATTTGACCATACTGATAAGTGGTATGAACATGAACCAAGTAAAGTGCTAGAAAGTAAGAAATATAAGATGTTGTGAGATTTTAAAATTCAGTCTGACAGAGTAATAGAATTTAGAAGGCTTGATTTAGTTGTAGTAGACAAAGAGAATAGAAAGTGCCAGGTATTTGACTTTATAGTCCCAAATGATAAGAGAAGTATAGAAGATAGCAAAGTACCAGGACGTCGCATTGAGTTACAGAAGCTATGGAAAGTGCGGGTAAAATGTATCTCTGTAGTAATAGGTGCATTAAGAACTATTCCTAATGATTTGAACAGATGGATCTAGGAAATAGGCACAAAACCTAGTTTAGTGCAACTCCAGTCAACAGTATTATTAGGGACACCTAAGATACTTAGGAAGGTTCTTGGCCTTTAAGGTTACTTGTTGTAGCCCGATGTTAGGAATGTTTTCCAACAGTCTAATCTGTTGTGCATATATGAAATAATAGTAATAATAATAATAAAGTACACGTTTTATCTTGGTGTAAAAGATGGGCTACAACAAATATTCTGCTCAATACCACAGACTTGCTTCTCAGTTGCATGATCGTAACCAGTTTAAGATGTCCCTTAGGGGCTGACAATATGTGCATCTCTGATCACGAGCAGGAGTGGTGGGGGAGGAATTCTTTGTTGTTTGAATAACTCACTTCTGGATAAATAACCCTTATTCAAGGACCTTTTGAGTGGGATGGGCTACTCAACCTGAAGAAAATTCTAACTAGGCCCCACCTGCAAGGTCATGCACTGTTTATCTTGATATGAAATTATCTTTATCAGACGGGTAGTCATGATGAGTATATTGGGCTTCGTATATTTGCACCTCAGTGTCACTTTGATGGCATGTGCTGCTCTCTCACTCAATAATGGTTTCAGATTTAGGCACAAGGCCAACAAGTTTAGGGGAGGGGTTTAGTCGATTACATCGACCCCCTATGCTCAACTGGTACTTATTTTATCAATTCCGAAAGGATGAAAGGTAAAATCAACCTCGGTGGAATTTGAACTCAGAATGTAAAGACGGACGAAATGCTGTGAAGCATTTCGCTCGGTGTCCTAACAATTCTGCCAGCTTACGCCTTAATAACAATAATAATACAAAATATAAAAATACATACATATATATATATATATATATATACACACACACACACACACACACACACACACACACACATATATATATAGTCCTGTTGCTAAGAAGCGGCCGCATCGAGAGTTCTGTTGCTAAGTAGCAGCTGCATCAAGTGTTCAGTTGCTAAGTAGTGGCTGCATCGAGAAAGTCTTGTTGCTATGAAGTGGCAGCATCAACAAAATCTTGTTGCTATGAGGCAGCAGCATCGACAAAGTACTGTTGCTATTAGGTGGTAGCATCGACAAAGTTTTGTTGCTATGAGGCGGCAGCATCGACAAAGTCTTGTTGCTATGAAGCAGCCACATCGAGAGTCCTATTGCTAAGAAGCGGCCGCATCAAGAGTCCTGTGCTAAGAAGCAACCACATTGAGAGTCCCGTTGCAAAAAAGTGGCCACATTGAGAGTCCCGTTGCTAAAAAGTGGCCGCATTGAGGGTCATGTTAAGTAGCGGCCACATCGAGATGTCCATATTGCTATGAAGTGGCTGGGTCATGAGAGCGAAACCTGTCTGGCAACACAAGGCACCAAAGAGATGCAAAGTATGATCCTCAATTTTGGGATAGGTCTGTGTTCGAGACTAAGCTTGTCTTTTTCGTCTCTACTGTGTCATGCGGGAACCTCACTGAAGGTGTCCTTAGATGCAAGTTACCAGTCTACCTGGCTGTATGTGTCCTCAGATATGAGTTCCCACTCTACCTTGCTATATGTGTCCTGAGATGTCAGTCCCCACTCTGCCTCACTGTATGGAGGTCCACCCCCACAGTCTATTTGTTCCCAGTCCTTATGTCTGTCTGCCTCCGATTATAGGTCTTGTCTATGTCTCATTCGTCCCTGCTCTATATGTCCATCTGTCCACCAATCGCCTGTGGAGTGCCACGTAAAAAGCACTTGTGTCAGTGCCACGTAAATGCACCAACGTTGAGAGTCCGGTGCTGGTGGCATGTTAAAAGCACTCAGCACACACTGTAATGTGGTTGGTGTTAGGAAAGGCATCCAGCCGTAGAAACCCAGCCAAATCGGACTGGAACATGGTTAAGCCCCCCCCCCCCGGCTTTCCAGCTCTGGTCAAACCGTCCAACCCATGCTATCATGGAAAACAGATGTTAAAGGAATATGATGATATATATATACATACATACATATATATATATATATACATGTGTATATATATATATATACATATGTGTAGATATATACACGAAGCCAAAGCCATTTCCAGCAATACAAAAGCGTCAAAGGGATGTAACATAATACAATACTAAATTTAAAGAAAAGTTAAGTTGTGTTTTGTTCGTCTATGCTTGTCTTATTTCGTCCCTGTTATATTGTTATGCTAGAAATGTGAAAATATGTCCTTTAGATGCGAATCCTCAACTCCACATCACTCACTAGATGAAAATTTACCCTCTCACCCACCCCTCACCGTGACAGATATCAAGGGGGTTCGAGTGCATGCGCACAGGCCGCTGCTCTACATATGTATATCGGTTCCCCCACCTTCAGCGAAGGTGCGTGCACACATGCCACTTGGTTATAATACTCATCTATCCCTGGTCTATATGTCAGATTGCCACCGGTCTGTGTGCCCGTCAGTCCCCAGTCTATACGTCCATCTGTCCTCAGTCCATATATATATAATATAGGTGGAGGGAAGATGGAAAAAATAGATTGTCAATTAGTTACGTTTTTATTAAAACCGACAAATTGTTTCGCTTTGACCATAAGAACAGATTTGAACAATAACAATCCACATTCTGGTAATAGGCAAAGCTTATCAAGGAAAACTGTAATACAAGGAGATAGTTTACACTCTCTTTATAGGACATACATAATATTTGGTGGCCTACCCGAATGAGATTCAAGGAGAGATCTCATTCGGGTAAGTCACCAAACATTATATATGTCCCATAAAGGGAGTGCAAACTCTCTCCTTGTATAACATTTTTCTATTACAAGAACATGGATCTTTATTTTTCAAATCCTTTCTTATGGTCAAAGCGAAACAAATTCTCGGTCGTAATAAAAATGTAACTAATTGACAATCTATTTTTCCATCGGAGATGAGCCGGTGGCTCCTATGAAAACACCACAGTGCCTGCGATTAACATCATATAATGTGCCACCAACACCATCTTCCACAACCGCAACATGTACATACGTCACGAGGACCATCAGGTGAAGTATTGCTTGCGCCGTTGGTTGGATAGTTGCTGATGTCCCAAACGCCAATCAGTTAAAAAAAAAAATTTAACAACGAAATCGGTGTAACTGCACTTTTCTAAGACTGGATTCTTTTGAGGATGGGCCTTTGCGCCTGAAATATATAAAGGTATTTGTAAAAAAACTATCTGCATTGTAAGAAGCTTTATTATTTTCT